>CACSLK010012206.1:3894076-3906949 GCA_902706635.1 Striga hermonthica | reverse complement strand
GAGAACGACCCGAGTCGGGTAACTCGGTTACTACTTGCCCAAAAATATTACAAACAGTTTCACTAACTCTCCCAGGATCAGTGAAGGATTTGAGGAATTTTTGATCATGTTATTAAATCAATATACTAGCGCCATTACGCATGAGAAAACTTATTTTACGTTGATGGTTATGAGGCAAGAAAAATGAGAGTCGTTAAAAAAGTATGTAGCTCGATGCAACCAAGCGTGCGTGGAAATCCCCTCGGTCTTAGACGAGGTTGAGACAAACAGTTTAATAAGAATTTTACGAGCTGGTCCTTGCGAAACTCTCTAGCCAAGATGTCAGCTCGTACTTATGACGAGGTTTTAAAACAGTGTAAGAAATATGTCAATTTGGAGAAAACTAAAGAGAAATTTTCCAAGTTGGAACAGTTTACTCGACTTGAGCCAAAGAGGGAGAGGGCTCACTCGCCCAGGTATGACAAGCCAAGCAGGTCAAATAGAGGCCATGGAGAAGATGGGTGGAAGGATAGACCACTTCAAAATGGCCAAATGTGTGATAAGTACACACCACTGAAGACCCGAATAAGAGAATTGCTCAAGTCGAGCGGAAGATTAATGACCGCGCAGTTACTTGGCCAAGATCATAACCAGAAGGACCAAACAATCCAAAATCAAATCGCTACTGCAGGTTTCAGAAAGTATGACCACACAACGAAAAACTGTATGCATCTGAAGGATGAAATTGAGCGGTTGATTCGAGCTGGACATTTGAAGGAATGTGTATATCATGATTGGGTGAAGAAACATGAAAAACGAAGGTGTCAGGAGGATTCAATGGAGAAAAGTGATAAAAATGATGACAAGGATGAAGAGAAGTGGAGGAAGCAAGAGAGGTCGAGAGAGGGGTTGTCGAGATGACGAGAAGGATACAACTCCAACCAAAAAGGGTCATTTATATGATTTCCAAAGGACCAACCGATGGTGATTCAAACAATGCTAGGAGAGAGCACACCCAACCTCAATCATCAGTATATGATTTCAGATTGTGAGCTTGAGCAGGTTTATATCAAAGGTGGCCGAACGAAGCAGTCCTTATTTGTTCAAAACTCTGAATATGAGCTTGAGGTTTGAGTGGACAGTGGAGGCTCCGAAAGTGTTCGAGGAGTTGCAGGTCATCATAACCGACTACCCCTTACTGGTTAAATAGGTGCAAGATGAGGACTTGGTGTTATATGTTTTGATTGGGGTAGTCGTGATGAGCTCGGTCTTGTTGAGAGAAGAAGGAATGATCAGTATACCTGAACTTCTACGTTAGCCGAGTGATGCAGTGATCTGAGATGAGGTGCTCGGAGATTGAGAAATGAGCATTGGTCGTGGTCGTGACTGTGAGAAAGTTGAGGCTGTATTTATTAACACACAGTGTGAAGGTGAGGACAAACATGCCATTAAGAGAAACACTGGGCCAACCTTATGTTTCAGGTTGAATGTTAAAATGGGTCATTCAACTATGTGAGTACTCTTCGATTTATGAGCCTCAAAGGGAGATACGACCAAGTTCGAGATGATTTTATTCAGAGGCACGAAGGAGAAGGTATAAGATGAAAGGAAGTGGCAGATGTACGTTGATGAGTCAGTTTCTAAAACGGGAGTAGGATTGGGCATTGTCTTAATCTCGCCAAAGGGGACAACTTGGATTCGCGACCAAGTTGGGGTTCAGAGTTTTTAATAACAAGACGGTGTAGGAGGCAGTAGTCAAAGGTTTACAACTAGCCTTTGCCAGAGGAGCTCGAGAAATCCAGGTACACTTTGATTCTCAATTGGTCGTGAGACACTTTCAAGAAGGTTTCGATGTGAAAGAGGACAAATTACATAAGTATGTCGACGAGATGAAGAGGTTGCAAGGGAAATTTAGCTTTTTCAAGCTATACCGAGGGGAAAGAATGGTCGGGCATATTTATTATCGAAGATAGCCCAAAATTTAGTCAATTGCAAGAGCTGGAGCATCACTTTGTTATACATGAAAAAAATCGCAGTAGAGGTCGACGTGGCAAAAATTAAAGAGGTTGAGGACTGAAGAGACCCTATTCTGCGTGAATTGAAAGAAGGAAATTAGAAGTATGTTAAAAGATTTTTCGAACATATAGAAATTCTTTACAAGAGATCATATGTAGAATCGAATTTAAGGTGTGTAACCGAGAAAGAGAGAAAATATGTGTTGAAGGAGGTCCATGAGGGTTGCTGCAATGATCATAGTAAGGTGGGGGTCATTAGTAGCAAAGATTCTTCGAGTTAGTTATCTTTGGCCGACCATGAGGGCGGATGCGTTCATGATGGTGAAGAGTTGTTTACAATGCCAAAAACATGGTCCGTTTATCCATCATACGGAGGAAACGATGACCACGATGAGCTCACTAATTCCTTTTGCTTAGTGGGGAATGGACTTGGTGGGACCTATGTCACCGGGATTAGACCAACGAAAGTTTTTGATTGTAGTCGTGGATTATTTCACCAAATAGGTCGAGGCTGAGCCATCAGCCAATATCACAGTGGATAAAGTACTGCACTTTTTATATAATAGTATTTGCTCCAGGTTTGTGTCCCTAAAGTTTTCGTCTCGGATAACGGAACACAATTCAACGGTAAACGGATTCGAGCATGGTGCGAGGATATAAAGATTGAGCAACACTTTGGCTCGATAGCTCACCCGTAAGCTAATGGTGAGGTCGAGGTCACAAACATAATTATTTTAAGCGGTTTAAAGGCGAGATTGGAGAAGGTCTCAGTGGCATGGGTCGATGAACTTACTTCCGTACATTGGGCGTATCAGACCATCCAAGGTCAACAACAGACGAGACCCCTTTCAGCCTGGTGTATGGCATGAAGCACTATTACCCGTTGAGATCGAGCTTGAGTCCCAGTGATCGATCACATACAATCAACAATAGAATAAGGATATGGTTCAAGTAGCACTGGATATAACTGATGAGCTGAGAGAATATGTGGCGACCAGGGTAGTGGAAAATAAACAAAGGATGTGGGTAGAAAATGACAGAAAGGTCAAAGTTTTAAGATTCAAGGTTGGTGATCTGGCATGCAAGTTAGTTGATGTTTGAAACATATTGGCCAACTTGAACCAGATTGGGAAGGACAATATCTGGTCGAAAAGGTGCAAGCTGGAGGATCTTACTCACTGAAGGACACAGAAGGAATATCATTACCCAACTCATGGAACATTGCAAATTTGAAAAGAGATTATGCATGAAAATTTTTCTTTTTTGAAGAATCGATGTATTTAATTTTCTGAGGGTAGATTAATGGAAATATTTTAGGTTGCTTTATTTTATTGTGTTAATATTTTTGGTGTGTTTGTGTTATTACCTTAGTGGCAGTTCACGATTTGGTGTTCAAAACTCCACCATGATTAAGGCTTTCGAGCTGGGTAGTCGATCTAAGTGCAAGGCCGAGAAAAAATCCACCATGAATAAGGCTTTCGAGTTGGGGAGTCGCTTGTTTGAACGACCCTAGATGGTGGTTGGCCAATTGTTCAAGGCAAAATCCACCATGATCATTAAGGCTTTCGAGCTGGGTGATCGCTTGTTTGATCAAGGAAAAATCCACCATGATCAAGGAAAAACCACTGGATTAAGTTACAAGAGGATAAGTATGAAAACTAACTAATTTACAAGATAAGGTAATTGATTAATTGCCCCTAAATGAAAAGTACCAGAGTATGTGTTGGACCCAAATGAACCAGTTAGAGGACCAGCACCATCAGCATCGTCATCACCCCCAACGGGCTAAGTATCAGCAGTAGCAATGGGGGAGGGAGCCAAGGTGGATTTCATATATGGGAACTTATATTCACAAAATTCGACATCCCGAGAGATAGAAAAAGAACCATTGTCCAAATCAACATGCACCAGTCCTTTTTTAGCAACATGATATCCAACAAAGATACATTTATGACCCCGACTGGCAAATTTATCACCATTGGTACATTGATTATGCTCATAACATAGACAACCAAAAACTCGTAAATGTAGAAGATCAGGGCTTTTACCATATAATATTTCATAAGTAGTTTTTCCAGACAAGACCGACGAGGATGTTCGATTAATTAAATATCTAGCCGCAAGCACACAGTGTCCTCAAAACTCAAGTGGCAAATGTGTTTGGAAACGTAAGGCATGGGCAACATTATTGAGAATGTTTATGCTCCACTCGCCCATTTTGTTGAGGGGTGTCAACAGAAAAAGTTTCATGAACGATACCCTCTCGACGAAAGTAATTACTCATACACGTAAATTCAGGCCCATTATCACTACGAATAATTTTGACCAAAGCACCAAATTGTCTCTTCACCAAAGCAACAAAATTCATAAAAGTAGAAGAAACAACATTCTTATCATCCAATAAATAAATCCAAGTGGCACAAGAGTAATCGTTCACGATAGTAAAAAAATACCGTACTCCACTAAAAGAGGGAACACGAAAAGGTCCCCACAAATCACAATGAATCAATGCAAAAAATCCATGAGCAATATTACGACTAATAGGAAAACTAGCACACAAATGCTTAGCTCTATAGCACACATCACATGCTTTAATCGACACTAAAGAACCAGAATCTATACAAGAAAACCGAGCCAGTACAGACGAAGAAGGTTGACCCATTCGTTGATGCCATAATGTTGTGGAGACTGTCGTTACTCGAGAAGCAGACGCAACGTTTGTCCCTCAAAAAAAATATAGTCCCCCTAACTGTTAACCCGCTCTAATCACCTTCCTCGTGGTGCGGACATGAATAGCACAAAATTTATTAGTGAAAGTGGCCACACAGCCAGCCTGTTCCAACAACTGATATATGGAAATCAAGCTAAAACGAAGACTATGAACGAAAAGAACATTATAAAGGACATATTCGATCCAAGTTGAACCGTTCCAGCTTGATTAGCACTCATAAGCGTGCCAAAATATGTTAAATTATTAGTTTGTTGTACTAAAAAATAAATATATATTTTGAAATGTTATTTATATTAATATAAATGGATCATGGGCTAATACATTGTCAAACTAAAGTTTTACAAGAATATTTTACGTTACGAAATCCTCGTACATCACATGGGATTCTCACTACTATACACCAAATTAATATCATGTATATATGCACATTAACATTTTCTATTGTAATTTTTTTTTTTTAGTTTAATTTTTAAGGGCGTGATTGTTTATAGAATATTTCATCTAAAATATTTCATTTTGGTTAACTATGATTAAAGTTGAAAAAGTAGTGTGGTTAATTATTAGTGGGATTTAAAAAATATATTAAAATAATATTTAAAATAAAAATGATTAAAAGTAATTTGATATAAAGTAGGAGATAAATGATTGGAACTGATTGGTAGTTAAAATTATGTGAGTGGATGAATAGTGAATTAAAGTTGATGTGATGTGTAAAAATGATTGGTTTGTATTATTTAATTATATGAATAATATTAAAGATAGTGTGGTTGAGTTAAAATTGAGTTAAATTTTGAGTTAAAAATATTTGAGGTGAAATATTTTGTAAACAATCACCCCCTAAGTTTCTCATATTCCACTCCGTTTCTAGCTAACACGAATCTCACTCATTTTGGATGCTACTGTAAAAATTGAGTGCAAAATTTATTTTTTCTTTTATTAAGTGGTACCCACCCACTTGTACCAATTACATCAATTTGGTCTTCACTTGCACTACATCCAGAAATTGCCCACTTCTGCATTGGTTTGCGTAACTTATCCCACATGCCTCTTGTCCAATTGTTCCAATTGATTAATATTAAATACATATATATGTATATATTTTAAGTCATATCTTTCACTATAAATAGGCATGCTCGGCCAGAAGGAAAAAGCACGAAATAGAGGAAAAGAAAGAGAAAGAAAGGAAAAGAGAAAGGAAAGGAAAGATAGTTTTATATCCAAATATTGTATATAAAATATCAAAAGTGAGAAACAAGTGATATTTTTATTTGTTTTAAGATATTCCTTTTATTTTTAAGTGCTCAATTCTCGACTCCGTTCCCGTTCGCCGGAGCTCGTAAATCTGGTGTGCTACAGATTTAGAGACGTTTGCTGTTGTATCTTTGGGGAAGTTACGCCTGAACCGTTAGCTGCCATACGGGGCGTATTCTTCTTGCGGAAAGAGTTTTACTCGCCTCGGCTAAAATCTTTCCGTTTTTCAGTTGTAATTTATTTTTCAGTTCAATTGTAATTTTCGATTATTTGTAAGAACTGAATTACATATTAGTTCATAGGATTCCCGTGTAATTTTTACACCAAAATTTCCAACAATCGCAAGAAGAATACTCAGTCATCCTACTGAACTAATGGCATCCACCGGAGCAGGTTCCAGCTCTCAGCATCCGATCAATCATGTACCGGCTGTCCATGTTCCTACAGCTGAAAAGCCCGAAAAATTCAACGGGCTTGACTTTAAGAGGTGGCAACAAAAGATGCATTTTTACCAGACCACTTTGGGTTTGGTGAAGTACCTGAAGGACGACCCTCCGGTCATTTCTGAGAATGAGACCAATGCAGAACTACGCGCTGCGTACGATGCTTGGGGGCAAGGTGACTACCTTTGCCGTAACTATGTCCTGAACGGGATAAGTAACGAGTTGTACAACGTGTACAGCTCTGTTGGTTCTGCCAAGGAGCTTTGGGATGCCCTGGAGAAGAAGTACAAGACGGAGGATGCCGGGGCGAAGAAATTCGTCGTCGGCAAATTTCTTGACTTCAAGATGGTTGACACGAAGACCGTCGTGTCACAAGTGCAAGAGTTCCAGCTGATCTTGCACGATATCCATTCTAAAGGGATGACTTTGAGTGAGTCATTCCAAGTAGCGGCTGTGATCGAGAAGCTGTCGCCAGGCTGGAAGGACTTCAAGAACTATCTCAAACACAAGAGAAAGGAGATGAGTCTTGAAGACCTGGTTGTTCGTCTTCGTATTGAGGAGGACAACCGTAATTCGTCGGGAAAAAGCCCGATAATGGAGGCTCGTGCGAACTTGTTGGAGCAAGGAAATTCGAGCAAAAGGAAGCCCCTTAACAAAGGGAAGCAGCCCGCCAAGGTTTGGAAATTCACTGGATCTTGTTACAACTGTGGAAAGCCAAACCATATGGCAAAAGACTGCAAGAGGCCAAAGAAAGCTGGGCCAAATAAAAGGCAACCGAGTGCCCTTGTTGCTGAACACGGCCCTGTGCCGGGTGAATTAACCGACTTTGACATGTCGACTGTGGTGTTTGAAGCCAATTTGGTGGATAACCCGAGGGAGTGGTACATCGGTACTGGTGCCACTCGTCATGTGTGTTCCGACAAGGAGGTGTTCTCTAAATACACTCCTACTACGGGTCGGAAACTACACATGGGAAACTCCTCCACATCTGATGTGGCTGGAGTGGGCACGGTGGTGCTGAAGCTTACTTCTGGAAAGGAGTTGAAGCTGAAGGATGTTCTGCATGTCCCAGATATCCGCAAGAATTTGGTCTCCGGATCGCTTCTTGTTGAGCATGGATTTAGGCTGGTGTTTGAAGCTAAGAACTTTATTTTTAGCAAGAACGGAATATTCCTTGGTCGTGGTTATATCGACAAGGGATTGTTCAAAATGAATGTAATGGCCGTGATGCGTGTAACCGTTAATAATAAAAAGCCTATTTCTGTTTATACCGTTGAGTGCTCTGATGTATGGCATATTAGATTGGGACATGTAAATCTAAATGCGATAAAACGGTTGATGAAATTAGAATTAATTCCTAATTCTAAAGTTGATAAAAATACAAAATGTGAAATTTGTATTGAAGCGAAAATGGCTAAGTTGCCTTTTCACTCGGTGGAAAGGAGTACTGAACCATTAGGCTTGATCCATACTAATGTATGTGATATGAAAAGTGTGCAAACAAGAACCGGTAAAAATTATTTTGTAACTTTTATCGATGATTGCACAAGGTTTTGCTACTTATATTTGTTAAGAAGCAAAGATGAGGCTGTGGAAGCGTTTAAGATATATAAGACCGAAGTTGAAAATCAACTCGGCAAAAGGATTAAAATAATCCGAAGTGATAGGGGTGGGGAGTATGTATCTCCTTTTGAACAAATATGTTCTGAATATGGCATAATTCATCAAACGACGGCCCCTTATTCTCCACAGTCGAACGGTGTTGCTGAACGCAAAAACCGTACGTTAAAAGAAATGATGAATGCCATGTTGATTAATTCAGGATTACCACAGAACATGTGGGGGGAAGCTGTTTTGACAGCAAATCATATCCTGAATAAAATACCACCTAAAGGGAAAGATGAGACTCCTTACGAAATGTGGAAAAATCGCAAGCCGTCTTATAAATACCTGAAAGTGTGGGGGTGTTTGGCTAAGGTTTCAGTACCTGAACCAAAACAAATGAGAATCGGGCCAAAGACGGTCGATTGTGTATTTATTGGATATGCGTACAATAGTACAACATATAGATTTATGGTTCATAAATCAGAAAATCCAGAGGTATCTGTTGGTACCACGATTGAGTCAAGGAATGCTATATTCTTTGAGAATGTTTTTCCTATGAAGGAAAGGGCAGAATCTAGTTCTAGTAAAAGAACGTATGAAACTGCTAGTGGTTTTGTACCAGAGGGTACTAATGAAGAACCGAGACGTAGTAAAAGAGTAAAAACGGCTAAAACGTTTGGACCTGATTTTATTACGTACATGTTGGACGATGAACCGAGTTCCCTTAAGGAAGCTCTGTCCAGCCCAGATGGACCACTCTGGGAAGAAGCTGTAAATAGCGAAATTGAGTCCATTATGCAAAATCATACTTGGGAGTTGGTTGATCTCCCTGATGGTTGTAAACCTTTAGGATGCAAATGGATCCTAAAGAAAAAATATAAAGCTGATGGATCGATTGATAAGTTTAAAGCACGTTTGGTGGTCAAAGGCTTTAAACAAAAGGAAGGGTATGATTACTTTGATACCTATTCACCTGTTACGCGTTTAGCGTCGATAAGAGTGCTTCTCTCGATTGTTGCTTTGCACAATCTTGAGATTCACCAAATGGATGTCAAGACGGCATTTTTGAATGGTGAATTGGAAGAAGAAATATACATGGAACAACCTGAAGGGTTTGTTGTACCTGGACAAGAGAGACAGGTGTGTAGATTGATCAAATCCTTGTACGGACTGAAACAAGCTCCGAAACAATGGCATTTGAAATTTGATGACGTAATGTTGACAAATGATTTCAAAATCAACGAATGTGATAAATGTGTTTATGTCAAGGGTACATCAAATACATTTGTGATTGTATGTCTATATGTAGACGACATGTTGATCATGGGGAGTAGCCATGAAGTGATCATGGATACAAAAATAATGTTGAAAAGAAATTTCGACATGAAAGATATGGGTTTGGCTGATGTTATTCTTGGAATAAGGATTATCAGAACCCAAAATGGAATTGTCTTGTCACAATCTCATTATGTAGAGAAAGTGCTCAAGAAATTTGATACCTATGACGGTGCACAGTCTAGGTGTAAGACACCCCTTGATCTCAGTATAAATCTAGAAGTCAACAAAGGTCAACCAGTGGCTCAGTTGGAATATTCACGGATAATAGGGAGTCTGATGTACTTGACAAATTGTACACGACCGGACTTGGCCTATCCGGTGAATAAGTTGAGCAGATTTACGAGCAATCCCAGTCATGAGCACTGGAATGCTTTGAGAAGGGTACTTTTGTACTTGAGATACACCCTTGAATACGGGCTAAAATACTCGAGATATCCAGCCGTACTTGAAGGGTACTGTGATGCAAGCTGGATATCAGATTCAAGAGATTCTCGCTCCACTAGCGGATATGTTTTCTGTATTGGAGGATGAGCAGTTTCGTGGAAATCCACAAAACAAACGTGTATAGCTCGGTCAACGATGGAATCGGAGTTCATCGCTTTAGATAAAGCTGGTGAAGAAGCCGAGTGGCTTAGAAATTTTTTATCTGATATTCCATGTTGGGATAAGACTTTGCCGCCTGTGATGATTCATTGTGATAGCCAAGCTGCTATTGGTAGGGCGCAAAGCAACTTGTATAACGGTAAGTCTAGACATATCCGTCGTAGACATAATACCGTACGTCAGTTGATTACAAATGGTATTATTTCCATTGACTATGTGAAGTCTAAGGAAAATTTGGCTGATCCTTTGACGAAAGGATTGAATAGAGATCAATTGACAGTTTTGCTAGAGGGAATGGGCTTAAAAATCCACAATGTAAAGAATGATCATAGTGGTAACCCTACCATGCTGAGTGGAGATCCCACAAACTAGGTTCAAAAGGAAAACTAAGCTATGAAAATTCAGTCGAGCACTTGGAACATATGATTGTCCAAAGTTATTCCCTAAAGCACACCAAGTGCAAGGTTACCTGTTGATTGTGGTAAGGGTAAGTCATTTGGACTTTTAATGAATCCCTAACCTTGTAAAGGTGGAGTAAGACAGGATACTCTTGATAGGGAGGTCACCTATATAAGTGTGAAGTGTGGGCCGCTTCAAATGTAAACACTTATGAATCCATTGTGTTATCCATGGCCAAAACGGACACAACGATAGAACGGAATGGAGTTAAAACTCTATTGTGTGAATGTCATTGTCTTGGTGTACACTACGGAGGAATAGTTCAAGGCATTAAGTTCACTAGGCCGCCAGTTCATCCGATGATGTTTACTAAGAAAGGTTCAAAGCCAAAAGCTACCTTTTCTGATGCAATAAAGTTTTGTGATAATTGAGCACAAGAGTCTGCGTACATTAAATTTTCACTCATGTGGGGGATTGTAAAAATTGAGTGCAAAATTTATTTTTTCTTTTATTAAGTGGTACCCACCCACTTGTACCAATTACATCAATTTGGTCTTCACTTGCACTACATCCAGAAATTGCCCACTTCTGCATTGGTTTGCGTAACTTATCCCACATGCCTCTTGTCCAATTGTTCCAATTGATTAATATTAAATACATATATATGTATATATTTTAAGTCATATCTTTCACTATAAATAGGCATGCTCGGCCAGAAGGAAAAAACACGAAATAGAGGAAAAGAAAGAGAAAGAAAGGAAAAGAGAAAGGAAAGGAAAGATAGTTTTATGTCCAAATATCGGATATAAAATATCAAAAGTGAGAAACAAGTGATATTTTTATTTGTTTTAAGATATTCCTTTTATTTTTAAGTGCTCAATTCTCGACTCCGTTCCCGTTCGCCGGAGCTCGTAAATCTGGTGTGCTACAGATTTAGAGACGTTTGCCGTTGTATCTTTGGGGAAGTTACGCCTGAACCGTTAGCTGCCACACGGGGCGTATTCTTCTTGCGGAAAGAGTTTTACTCGCCTCGGCTAAAATCTTTCCGTTTTTCAGTTGTAATTTATTTTTCAGTTCAATTGTAATTTTCTATTATTTGTAAGAACTGAATTACATATCAGTTCATAGGATTCCCGTGTAATTTTTACACCAAAATTTCCAACAGCTACTATGCTACAACCATGTTAATTAAGATATTTAAAGTTTGTAAATCAAGTGCTAAAAACTAGTATGTATCCCGTGCGATGCACGGAACAAAAAAAGTTAGATGAGTCGTTGACATAGGCATGTCGTACAGACCTAAAAATGTAGTTGAATCATATAACATAGTCTGGTACTGCTAGCCTGTAAATTAATTAATATATTATCTCTTTAACACGTTTATACTAATATAAATTTGTTTTAGTATATAAATTTATTCATTGATATAAGAAAAAACAACAATTTTAGTTATTCATGTACACAACACATTATTTATTTATTTTTTTATAACAAAATTTGTTATTATATAATATTATAATAATCATTTATAAAATTATAGGAGTACCCTTCTTATTTTTATATAAGTAACATCAAGATATTCTGACAATTATCAAATTGTATTATTTTTGTGCGAATGTAGGATTCAATATCATTGAATTGTTTAGTTTAATTGTGACGTGATAAACGGGATAATATTGAATTTTCGTCTACCATATCTATACTTATATGAAAAGCTATACTATTTACTAAATGTAGTATGCAGAATAGTCAACCTTAATTAATGATTTGCTATTTTTATCAAACATTTAATTAATGCATCTAATATTTTTGGTATGCAAATCAAATTAGTATTTAATTAGTTCCTAAAATATTGGGTATGCAATATAATTTAGGAATATCCATGTATTTCCTAAAATGTTGGTATGTAATACGTAAAATAAGATTTTTTAATTTTTTTAAATGTAAAATATTGCAACACGTAAAACTATTCCAGTTATTTTTTATTTTATTTACATATAAAATCTAATCAATATTTAATGCATCCTACAAAATTGGATTTAGTTTAATTCTCCATACAACTGGTTATAACTTTTTTAGTTGTACTTTTTTTATTTATTTATTTTATACTTTTAAATTAATGAAGCTCTCTGAAAATACCAAATCAAATGATTTATTAAAGTTTTTTTTTTTTTTTTTTTTTTTTTTTTTTTTTTTTTTTTTTTCAATTTTAAGTCTATATACCCAGCTTAAAAAACTCATCGCATAGATATGGATGAGTTTAAGAAAAATTTCATAACCCAACTTATAAAATTCCATGTCCACGAGTCAAAAAAATCACATCCCTCTATCGTAACAAGTTTAAAGATAAATAAATAAAAGTCTAATTACTACTATAATTTAAATATTATTTGTATAATTTTTTTTTCAAACATTATTTGTGAATAATATAGAATATTTTAGATGCTTTTATAGATGTTATAAAATATTTAAGTATTTTTAATATTTATATATCACACTTAAAAAGAAT
>CACSLK010012206.1:3857195-3887165 GCA_902706635.1 Striga hermonthica | reverse complement strand
TTTTTTTTGTGTTTTTTACAGAGCTTATGCTTCTTGGGCTCATTTCATTGTTACTGGGGCAATGGGCAAGGTGGATTTCCCAAATCTGTGTCAACTCATCACTATTCAACAGTAAATTCTACATTTGTGCAGAGGCAGATTTTGATGACAAGAAAAGAATGTTGTTGTTCACAGAGGAATCATCACATCACAGCTCCTCAAATGCCACTCATGATATTAATATCCCTAAAGGAGTTAGTTATGTTCCATCTCATGTCTGTGGCGAGGTAACAACCGAGCATTTCAAGGGCCGAATCGCAATTTTCGTTTCCGTAGCTAAATATTTGATCTTTAATTCTATGATTCGTAAAATATTTTCAGGGTCGCGAGCCTTTCGTCTCGGCCGAGGGACTCGAACAACTTCACCGATTCTTGTTCGTCCTCGGCATCACTCATGTTCTGTACAGCTGTATAGTAGTTGGTGTATCTATGAGCAAGGCACATTTCCCTTATTTACTTTCTGGTGTCCTTAGTTTTAACTATTTGCATCATGTGATCGTTAACTTGTTAATTGTTTCGTTTGATACACGTTTTTCGCAGATATATAGCTGGAGAAAATGGGAAATTCAGGCAGGTATCGTGGCCAAGGCTAATGCAGAAGGTATTTGACGTAAAACTTCGGAAAACGAATCGTGCATTTTCCTCGTTTTAATATCTTTTATTTATTTTGTTTTATTGTATATATTTTCCAGCGAAAAGCAAGGTGATGAGACGACAATCTACATTCGCATTGCATCACGCGTCTCATCCGTGGAGTAGAAGTCGAATTCTTATATGGATGGTAAATATTTTCATCGATTATTGTTTCGATTACATAGTCTCTATGTATTCTTATTGTTGATGTTGATGTTGATGATTTGCAGCTTTGTTTTCTAAAGCAATTTAGGAGTTCAGTGCAGAAATCAGATTACATGGCATTGAGATTGGGTTTCATCACAGTGGGTATTTTCATTTTGTTCTATCATCTTCGGAAAAAACTCTTCTTGCTAACATTATAAACTGTAATGTACAAATTGAACCGATCGTTACCACAAAATTTGCAGAATCACAAGCTCCCATTGTCCTACAACTTTCACAATTATATGGTGAGGAGCATGGAAGATGAATTCTATGGCATTGTTGGTATCAGGTATTCCAATTAATAAGTACCTGAAATCGAACAAGTAATTTTTTTTTTTTTTCGAAAATCGATAGTACACAAAAATCCGTTCAGTTTTTTCGTTACTAAAACTGTCGAAAATTTAAATCGTGCTACAATAACTCTAAACGCAATCGAGTTAGATGGGATTTTTGTTCGAAAATTAATGTGTGAATATTTTTTGGCAGCTGGCCACTGTGGGGTTATGCTATACTATGCATCTTCATAAACATACACGGTAACGAAATTCTGAATCTCTAATCGAAACAGCACACTATATATTAACAACCATCTGTTTCAATTTCCTCTAACATGATTTCTTTTGGGTGTAAATGTTCAGGTTTAAATATATACTTCTGGCTCTCTTTTATACCTGTGATAGTAAGTTCTTTCACCAAGATAAATAAAAAAAATATATATATATATATTTAGTCTTTCCATTTGTTTTGTCTGTGTTTGGTACTAATTTAATTACAAAAAATCTCTTCAAAAGCTTGTCATGTTGGTAGGCACAAAACTACAGCACGTAGTCTCGCTTTTAGCTCTCGAAATTGCAGAGCCACGTGGGCCCTCACAAGTCGGAACACAAGTGAAGCCGCGCGACGATCTGTTTTGGTTCGGAAAACCGGAGATCTTGCTGCGTTTGATTCAGTTTATATCGTTTCAGGTCATATATATTGATTGTACAATCTCTTGTTTACTTTTAATAAAAAATATTTATTTAAAAAGTTCTTATTAATTAGTGCAGAATGCATTTGAGATGGCAACTTTCATCTGGTCCTTGGTAAGATAAGACTCCATCTTCCCTTTGAAACTCGGTAATACCATTCGATTAATATATTTGGCTTATTCTTTTTCGTTGTACTATTTTTGGGTATAAATTCGTGCAGTGGGGACTGAAGCAGCGTTCTTGTTTCATGAAAAACGACGCGATGATAGCCATTCGACTGATTTCCGGGTTCGTTTTTCTTGCTTATCTTTCATAACTATTTGTTTCATTCGATATATAGTTTCGAACATGGTATGAAATAGTATATATTTTCTAATTTCTCTTTTCTAAAAGTAGGTATGTATAATAATTAAAGTGTTACTTAATATTAGTTCCAATACTGAAATGCAGGGTCCTTGTTCAATTCTGGTGTAGCTACAGTACTGTCCCTCTAAATGTGATCATAACTACTGTAAGTAACTATCATTTTGGGACATCAATAGAATATTTGCTAAGATGAGCTCAAAGAGTGTGAAAATAATATTGTTCGGTATTTAGATGGGGTCTCGTTTCAAGAAAGCGTTGATAGCCGAAAGCGTGCGTGACTCCCTACACAGCTGGTGCAAGAGAGTGAAAGAAAGATCCAAAGCAACAAATTCCATCACAACAAGGTCAACATGCTCACTTGATTCGACTATCGATGAGAGGGATGAGATCATCACGGTTGCATCGGGCACACTATCTCCATGCTCCTCATCGGGCTCCTTACCCCAACTAGATGTAGACGGGCCTTCGAGCGTGGCCCAGGATACAGATAGCACCCGCTTGGACAGCTTTACTCAACACGAACACGAACACGAACACGAATTCTCGTTCAGGCAAATGCAGGGATCGAACGTGACTGATGAGGATGATATCGCAGCTGGTGAAGACAATGATGTGATGGGTGATGTGGAGGAGGGCAAGGCCGAGACTCTTTTCGAGCTGTTCCAAAAGACATGAGAATTTAATAGAGGAGATATATATAATTTTTTTGTAGTAACTAATTTGATATATATGCTGGATGAGTACAATATTGTTATATAGCTAACCAGGCACACACTATGGGGCTGCTGGGACCTTTGCCTCCCTTAAGTTCTTTTTCGGGTTATAAGTATGAAATATTGTTCAGATCGAAGCAAACGTTGCTGTAAGAACCTCGAGAGTACTGCTTCTGAACTAAGGCATTACAGACTTGGACACTTATCTCATCACTATATGGTAGACAAAAGAGGTTATCTTTCAATATCAATACATCCATTGCATCTGATTCTTTTGGACTAATACACTGTGATATATGAGGACTTTTATCAGTCACTTTTCTGTCACAAATACTTCTTAATAATAATTGATGATTTTAATAGAACTACATGGATATATATCCTTTAGCCACTGTTCTCGAAGTCATAGGCGTCCGCTAGACGCTCGACCAGCGCCTAGGTCAGCCTAAGCGGCTAGGTAGGGCCTTGAAATTAAGATTAAATACCTTATTTTTATTTATTTTCACTACCTACAAAATAAAACTATCTCAACTTATAATGAAACAATACTTCTAAGTTCAAATAATAATATTAATATATTACAAGACAATATTATAACAAAATAATGTAATTAGTATTTAAAAATATAAAAATAAAATAAAAAATTGTCGTCGAGCCCGCATAGGAGCGCCTAGGTCCGCCTAAGCCCACCTAGGCACCGCCGAGCCGCCTTGCCGATTTTTTCAGCCGATTTATGCAAATCGAAGGCGGCCGGGCAGCGCCTAGGCCGGTTTTTAGTACAGTGCCTTTAGCTGCCAAATCTGATGCTAAACATTACATCAAGCATTTTTAGGAGTTGGGATTCACTTATGAACAATGGAACCGGAAGATTCTCAGATTAACTGGCTTAGTCTCACAGCTTTCAAGAGTTGGGGTTCACTTCCTTCAGCCAGATCAGCCCTTCTTACTTTATCTTTTATCTGAGACTAGATGAGAGTGAGGTGATTAACAGTGAATTTACCTTGTAATTCAGTTTCCTTTGATCCACTCAATAAAATAATTAAAATTCTCATGAGTTTTCCCTCCCCTGATGCTATCCATGGTTTTCTCCTGAAGATCCAAAGCTCTCTCCTTATAGCTCTTATCGCTCAAAACACTTTCCAGCTTGTCCTTAATCTCTCCATGCCCAATAATCCCATTCTCATCTTTCCTCACCCTCAATCCAATCTTCCACTCGTCGCAAATGTACGTCTCGTTCATAAACTGGTCTGCGAAATACGGCCAGCACACAAACGGCACCCCACCGCACACAACCCCCTCGACCGTCGAGTTCCACCCACAGTGGCTCATGAAACACGCGACCGACGGGTGGGACAGAATCTGCTGCTGTGGGGCCCACCGCACGATCCGCCCCCTTTCTCCCACCCTCTCCCTAAAACCATCCGGGTATGTCTCCTCTGTGTCCCCCCTCACGACCCACAAAAACGGCATGCCTGTGAGCTCGAGCCCAAGTGCCAGCTCCTCAAACTGTTCTCTGCCAAACATGGTGAAACTGCCGAACGCAACGTACACGACGGAATTAGCCGGGTGGCGGTCGAGCCAGGCCAGGCAGGCTGGGTCCGGTGGCCAGAAATAGCCCAATGACTTCCTGTGGCCAGTGTTTGCCAGGAGAGGTCCTACGGGCGTGATGATTGGATATGCCGATAACACAGCCGTCTCTAAGCTGAATGACGAGTTGCAAATGTGTCGATCGGCCAGTTTTAGTAGTGAATGGAACTTGCTTGAGTCGAATGTGGATTTGCACCCGAACGAAGCCCATATGAAGTTGGTCGAATGAACGCGCGGCAAGTCGGGCGCGAACCGGACGGTCTCGTGCTTCAAGATTCGTCCTGAAAGTAAAACCACAAACATCTTTTAACTTGGAAGTTTATTAGTTAGTTTCAAGTTTTATATTTATCAAAAGATGTTTACTCTACCATGGCTGTCTATGATCCCATCACTCACTAACTTTGGTATGCTCAACAGTGAGGCTGTTGCTAGGCCGGATACAGTCCAGCAGGCCACTTTTCTGAGCCCGGCTTTATCTGCCACTCCAAGGGCCCAAGTCATCGACCCGTCAGCTATAACACACGTGACTTTCTCTGTACAATTTTTTCCGTTTAATTTCTTTATAACAGCTTCAAGCTCCGGGAGCATGACCTGGCACATTCCTTCGCTTAACCTCCTGATATCATTTCTGTCTTCCCATGGCTCGAGCCCGTCTGGAATCGAGACCAAGTTCACTGATTCTTGTAGCTTGTCTGAATGTGATAGTGATTTGGTGACACGTGCATGATTGAAGTCGGTGTTCACGACTGTGACCTTGATGCCGTGCATTGCGAGACGTTGGGAGAGCTCGAGCATGAGGAGCACGTGGCCTTGTGCCGGGTAAGGTACGGCTATTGCGTGTGGCTTACCCATGTATACTACTTGTGTTTGGCTTCACTGGTTTTTGCTTCATAAGGGATTATGTGCAGTTAAAACAAACTACTAGCTTTATTTGTGTGTTGTGATAAAATATTCTGGTGGGGATGGATAATTAATATGGCAGTCTTTTGTCCATGTGATTGAAGAATATATTCACGTGAATTAAATCTAATTAGTGCATATATCAAGCACTCCATGTGTGGTTTAGGATTGTGTTTAACTTTTTCTACAGAAACATGAGAGGCATGGAAAGTGGAAACATCAGATGCACACTATTAGTTTGTAAATTTGTAGACATCTGAATTTCTCTCGACATGAATTTTCTATGTTTCCTTAATCCACTCTATAAACCTCATCAAATTATTGTAAGAGTTCCCTTCCCCAGCACTTTCCAACACTTTCGCCTTAATACTCGCCACTCTTTCCTTAAACCCCTCATCACCCAAAACCCTTTCCAATTTGTCCTCTCCATGCCGAATAATCCCACTCTCATCTTTCCTCAACCTCAATCCAATCTTCCACTCGTCACAAATGTACGCCTCGTTCGCAAACTGCTCCGTGAAACACGACCAACACACAAACAGCACCCCACTTGAAACCCCTTCGACCGTAGAGTTCCACCAGCAGTGGCTCACGAAGCACCCGACCAACGCATGGGACAAAACCTCTTGTTCTGGGGCCCACACAACGACCATCCCTCGCTCCCCGACCCTCTCCCGAAAGCCCTCCTCTGTAGTAGTATGGGATATCATGTCTTGCATAATGACCCACAAAAAGAACCTGCCCGTGAGCGAGTGCCAGCTCACAGAATTGTTCTCCACTGAACACGACAAAACTGCGGAACATGACATAAACTACGGAGCCGGTTGAGCCACGCCAGGCAAGCAGGGTCCTCGGGCCAGAAGTGGATGAATGATATAAGTTAGTACGGCTCGAAAGATTAGTAAGTATGTTCACACTCTCAAAGCCCCATATTAGTATTTTGTTATTTGTGTTTGGTTACAAGTCTGTGATGAAGCTAGCATTTATGCATTTGATACTAAGATTTAGTAGTATTTTGCTATTTGTATTTGGTTACAATTCAAGAATGAAGCTTCCATTTATTACCTTGATATGTTAAAGTTTAGTATGTTGCTTAAATTGTGACAAATAATAACGATCAAAATAAATTAATAATTACATTTTTTTCCTTCATCGTATAAACTATAGTTTAACTTTATATTTAATTTTTTTCCACAAATTAGAAGAAAAATGAATATGTAAACCTATTACAAGATATTCTTTCTATTTAATATGTTAATTAAATTTTACTACATAATATCTTCTTAGGTGTTAGGTGACATTCCTTCTATTTAATACGTTGAATTAAATTTTATTTAATAATATCTTCTTAAGTGGAGGTGACGGTGGGGTGGCAGGGGACGTGGACACGGGCATGGCCGACATGGACGTTAGATTATGGACTTGTTTAAGGGGACGTGGACGACATTGAATATGAAAAATTCATAATCTTTCGAGTGGAGGAGATTTGTTCATAATCAATGTCGTCCACGTCCTCTAAAACAAGTCCATAATCTAACGTCCACGTCGGTCATGCCCGCATCCACGTCCCTGCCACCCCACCGTCACCTCAACCTAAGAATATATTATTTAGTAAAATTTAATTGAGCATATTAAATAGAAGGAATGTCACTTGCCACCTAAGAAGATATTATTAATAAAATTTAATTAAACATATTAAATAAAACGAATGTCTTGTAATAGGTTTGCATATAAATTTTTCTTCTAATTTATGGGAAAAAAAATAAATATAAAATTAAGACAATAGCTTATACTGAAAAAAATGTAATGATTAATTGATTATTATTTGTCACAATCCAAGCAACATACTAAATCTTAACATATAAAAAATAAAGGTAATAAATAGAATAAGAATTATCAAGTTACTGAATTGTAACCAAACACAAATAACAAAATACTATTTAGTGTATCAAATGCATAAATGCAAGATTCATCACGGAATTGTAATCAAACACAAATAACAAAATACTAACCTGGGGCTTTCAGTGTGAACTACTCACTAATATTTGAGTGGAACTGACTTCTATCATTCCTCCATCTTACCCCTTTACCGATCAAGTTATAAAAACTCACCCTCCACTTAAGCTTCATCACATACAACTCCCTTGTATCACCATCCTGCCTATCATTTCTTAGCTGCTCCCTCGCCTGGTGGCTCCAGTAGAACAGAATGTATGTAATCTTAAACTGCTTTTCCAGGCAGAGTCAAGACCGGGTGGTTGAAATCCACATCAGATAGTGTGAGGGCCTTCCGAACAGGTCAGCTGTCCCCGCCAAAATCGTTGCAGCCCACATCTGCTGCCGAGAGGTAGAGGCAGCCGTTCATCCACCGCAGCCGAATCTCCTGCCCGACTACGAGTCCCCTGTGTCGGACGATGTTCCACCACTTCCCAATGAGGTAGTAGTAGTTCCCGTGCCACCTCAGCTCCATCTCGTGCGTGTCCCCTGTGTCGTAGTCCCATGCATTTATGCACACGTGCTCCTCCTTCCGTAGCCTCTCCCTCTCCAGTGGGGCCCACTGCACGAGGATGTGATCCTCGACCAATTTACAGGGCAAGTGGAGGAACGGGTGGGTGGGGTCCACGTGAGACGAGATAAGGACCTTCCGGATGGGCTAGTGGTTGTAGATTATGGGCGGGGGGCAGCTGGTATCATCCGCAGGGGCGGGACGGGGACAGGTGGCGCCGGTATAGGAAGTGGGGGAGGGGGAGGAGGAGGAGGAGGGCCGGCCAGGCGGTGCTGGGAGACGGAAAAGTAGAGGCAGGAGTTGAACCAACGGAGGCGAATCTCCTGGCCCACCTCGAGGCCCTTGTCGCGGACACTCTTTCCCCATTTGCTGCAAACGAGGTTATAGTAGCTCCCGCGCTTCACCACTTGAGCTTCATGGCATAGGCGTCACCTGTGTCGTCGTCGTGGGCGTCAAGGCCATCCTGGCCCTCGGCTTGGAGTTGCGCCTTCTGCTGGGGAGTCATGTGCATTACGATGTGGGTCTCCACCTGCTGACATGGCTGCATGAGGAAGGGGTGGGTGATGTCAACGTCAGATAAAGTGAGGGCTTTACGAATGGGCCAGAGGTCGGGCACCTCCGGCATGGTGTTGAAGTACTTTGTTCTCTTCATTCCCTAAACGAAAAGGGATAAATAAGAAAAAAAAGGATAAATCAGAAAATTTAGGAAATTCTGATGTACGAAAAATAAATGGGCACCATATGTTGGAAAAGCGAGACAGAAGTTTACCGAGGAAGTTATTCAGAGCATGCGGCGTTCCAAAGCAATTATGGGAGTTGGATTTCCGGAGCATGCATAAAATCTATCACTTCAAAAGAACAAGAGAATGTGTCAATAAACATTGTTGACATTCTTCAAACGAACAAACGACATTACAACAAAATTGTCATATTCCAACAAAAAAAAGTTCCAACGGTAGTATATTCCAATAAAAAATTCAATGGATATTCAAATAGTATAGAATCCGGTGGAATAATCACAAACGAAAATATTCCATTGAAATGATCTTTCCATTGAAATTGTAGATGGAATTTGATGATTTCAACAGTATATTACCTTAGGAATTTCCTTCCCACCCATTATTTCAACTTCAACTGTTGGAAAAAAATCAACTGTTGGAAAATCTCCCATTGGAATAGTCAAAATCCAACAAAAATTTCAATAAAAAAACTCATTCCAACAGAAAAATATATTTTTGATGAATTTTCCATTGGTATCCATTGGAAAATTCCAATGAAAATAATAGCATGGAAAAATCCACTAAAACTGCCATCGAAATCCCATTAGAAAATATTTCCGCCGAAATTTCATCATGCGAGCCATTTATATATCTATTTGCTTGTGTTTTACGCTTTGAAATACTACAACTACATTTCCTAACAGCCAACAAGTCAAGAACTCCATATCAAATTGAAAAAAGTAAATCTAATCTCTAGTAACATAGAACATTATGCTAACAAATGTATGAACAACATAAACAGTGAGAAACAATAATCAACCACCACATGCTCACAATTCTACGATCGATATGCCGTTTTCGCCCAAACAAGCAGTTTGAGACTTTCATTCACTTAAATATGCAAAGCTTAACTCAACTAATTCAATAATATAGCAGAAATGAAATCCCCCAAATAAAACCCACCATAAATCAAAACCCTAAATACTTCAAAATCTATAAGCACACCAAAATGAAAATCATTCCTATTCAATTCCATACCCAGTTCTTTAAATATTCATCATCCACGCATACACACTGACATAAATAAAAGATCGAATATTCATCAATCACCTGGAAATATTAAATTTAAATCACGAAAATTCGTGCTTTGCGTAAAATTAAATCACGAAATAAGAAAGAGGACCGGAAAGAAGAACTGATTATTGAAAAACATATGTAGGATACGGCGGTGGCGGTGGCGGTGGGTGCAGCGGCGGCCTGGTGGTGGTAGAAGACGGGAAGAGTGGTGTGGTAGGTTATTAGGTGAAAGAAGCCAAATATGAAAGATATGCATTTACATTTAAGGTGTGATTGGTTGGGGTGATAAGGAGTGATATCCTTCCATTTATTAACATTTTCGGTCTATTAATTAATTAATGTGTTTGGTTCGTTCTATGTCGGCCCTTGAAACGTGCAAAGTCCGGTTCAATAATACCAAAAATTGGGATACCACATCAGGCTCCAAAGGTGGGATATGTAATCAATTTTATTTTGGCCTTTGATTTTCCATTTATATCCTCAGGCAACATTCGAAGAATTGAAATAATCAGCTCACTTTTACAAAATTTTTGAAGCCCCAAATTACACAATAAAATCTATCTATATATTAAAAGAATAAGCTTTTAAGGATTACTGTTAATTTTCCCGTCAATATATATATATATATATATATATATATATATATATATATATATATATTCACTAGCCAATTGTCTTTCATGTCCTAAAACTTAGCAATTGTCTTTTTTTTGGTAGATAGGGTAGTCAACGGCTGATTTATTGCTATTTATTGGGTAGATAGGTAACAAATCGACTGATTTATTGGGTAGAATTTGTTATTCTCTTTTCTTTTTTTTGGTATCAAAATAAATATTTGTAATTATTTTTGATATCAAAACTAATAATTTTAGATGGAACACCATAAATTCGGTATGATTTTATTAAATTAGACTTATAATATTTTAGATACTTGAAACAAATTGTTTAGACATTTTTTTGCATATTCCTATATATATATATATATATATATATATATATATATATACACATATACACATACACATAATTGATGTTAAATTTAAATATATGTAGACATGTTTTATTTACAAAATAGTCTAGAAATTTTTTTTACACAATGTTAAATTCAAATGTTTTTAGATATGTTTTTCTTCTAAAATTATTTAGAAAAGTTATAGGTGATTTCACATCTTTTAAAAATAATATAGAAAAATTTGAATACTATTACATATACTAATATAATATTTTAGGTGTTCTTAATATTAAACATACAAATTTTATGTTCTCTTATACAAAATAATGTAAATTTTATATTCTATTATACAAAATAATTTTACATTGTTTGACCCCGAATCTTTAATTTATAATTATTAAGTATTGTTTATTCTCCTCTTTAATTTATAATTATTGTTTTTTTCTTCCTCTATTTAAATAGGATCAATAGTAATTTCCACTTCCGCCATTGAGTGTCTCAAACTCGAGATTTATTTATATTTCGTTAATTTAATATTGTTCCCGTGCATAGCACGGGGTGTACACTAGTTTGAAGAATACGTATAACAAAAATCACAAAATTAAACTCATTCAACAAACACATGATCCACCACCAAATTAACAGCTCCCCATCACCAATTTAACAGCTCTTGCCGGATCCATAGTCCACCAAGCTGCCACCGCCGCCAGGTCCACCGTCCTTAAAGCTGCCCCCGCCAGATCTTTCGTCCTTCAAAGTCCAGATCCAAAGTCCTTCGAGCCGCCGTTGGTGAATTTGCTGAGGAAGAAGGCAGCGCCGCCGATGAATGTGGAGGCTCGATGAACCCTAACAACCGAAATTTGAGAGGAGAATAATGCGAGGTCCCGTGACTCCTGCTACGGCGGTGCCTCCGCCGTCGAAAGACGATCTCAACAAATCGGAGGAGATTAATATGGGTTCCATGGCCTCGCAAAGTATTTTTCTTTATTTTTCTTCTTTCTTTGTTCAACCTTTTGGGGGATTTGTGTAATTGGTATGGTTTTTCACATTTCTAATATGTAATTTTCTGCAGAAGTTATGAATGTTTTAAGATTTTCCATTGGAAATTGGTGAAAAGCATATGCACAGCTTTTTTATATCGATGGTGATATTTGCAAACTTAATTCATAATGAAGGGTAAAAGTGTAATAGTCTATTATCATCACCTTGAATCATGCTCAATTTATCATTGCAACCAATCACACCCTTAGAGGAAATCGGTCCATATCACCTTCTTTCTTTGTCCAAATAACCCTTGACCAAAACCTTTAATAAAAGATAATTCAAAAATCACTTACGGTTGTTGGAGGTTCCTTTGATATAGTTTAAAATTTGGGACTTCAGCCTAATTTTACAGCGGCCGGTGAGTCGTCGGCAAGACCCTAAATGAGCCTAAGAAGGCTATCGAGGTCGTGTGCCTCGTAATGAGCGTAACCAACCAATCGGCGTGCATTAGCACGTATTCTCAACGCGTATCGATGTCCCGCACACATTTCCACTCTCGTCCGATCGTTGGAGCCAAGCCACCGAGTGCGTGCCCGTGCACCGAGTCCGGCCGAGTCGCGCTCTGCCCAACGCCCGTGCGTCCATTCAACCTACCATCAACACGCCGTTTTTGTTAGCTGTGGTCCAAGCACGCCCCTACGTTAGTGGTCGTGGCACCGTTTAAAGCCCGTGCGTCGGCGAAGCCGTATTCGTGCGTGCCCGTGAGTTGCTTCGCCAAATTCGGACCACGTTTGAGTCAAGCTGCATATAGTCAAACGAGTGACCGGTCAATTTCGAGTGAGCCGCCAGTCCAGTCCAATCGAACCAGTCTGGATGGTTCGTAGAATTTCTAGTTCAGCCGAATAAGTCCGGGCAGTCCGGACGATTTGAGAGTTTTTCAGTTCAGAACATCAGTTTGAGCGTGAACCGAGATTTTAGTGCTTTTCCGAACCAAGTTAGATTTTATATTTCAAATCAAGTCAGAATATAGTTCCAGACTTAGAAATATTTCAGAGAACTCTAGAAAGGCTCAAGACAATAATTTTTCAAATTAGCTCATAAATTTTCTAAACTAAGATTTAAATGAATTTAAAATTGAGCAGGCGAGCCTAGTAAGATCAGATAATAAGATTGAAGTTTTCATATTGAGCTTCGTACTTAGAATATTTTGCTCAATTATTTTGTAGCTTGAAGAGAGTCGAGCCTCCGTCAGCTACCCATTTCAATTTCAACATTTGTATATCACCAGCTTCCAGGTGGGGATCCTCTACTGTGTATCTTATTGCTTTTATTTACTTATTCTGTCTGGGATATGTGTGTTAGTAGATTGATGGACCGAGAAGGATGAATGATCCCGCCTTGGTCAAGATGTCAGATACCAGCTGTGACTTGGATGAGTGGTGCATTATGCCCAGCCTAAGTCCAGCGTTATGTGTGGTGCATTTGCCCAGCTTGGATTTCTGTGGGAGGGGACCCCCAGAGTATGTACATGAGTACTGGATTACTGATAGTCCCATAGTTAGTCGATTTATTTATATATATTGTCAATTTCATGATTTGTAATTAAATGTAATGACTATACAGTGTCATTTCTGGCGGAGCACGTATATTATTTATACTCATGCCTTCCACTAACCATTTTTCAGGTGACGGAGTCCCGCGTAGCGCATGAGTCTTTGGTGGTGGCCAAAGTTTCAGGATATTTTGTTATATCATGTCATGTAGTATGATCGAACATGTTTGGATTATTTATGTTTTTTATGCTTGTGTGTGATGTTTGAACTTGTATTTGCTTCCGCGTTTAAGAACTTGTGTTTCAAATTTCAGATTTGTGTGCTAGATTTCAGACTAGTATTTCATATGTCAGATTCTTAGACTATGAATGTTTAAATCTGGTATTTTTCGTGGCGCTTTAATTCTAGAATGAATTTTACTTGGTCGCATGCATGATAGTTTAAAGAGACAAGGAGACAGAGATTAAATTTGAGTAGCATTCTGCAGATTAAAGTTAAAGTATTTTTAAAAAATTAATAAGAGTTTAAAAAAATTAGATCAGTACTTTCCAATTATAGCGCGAAAAATTTACTTTGATTTCAGTAATAGTAGGCGGGTTGTTACAGAAAACTAAGATTTCTTAAGCATAATACTTTTTGAGGTGAGCCACTTTCCATGACCTAAGTAAGAGCTATCCATCCCGATTTCTTAGCTCGTACGCCCCTCCTGTAAAAACTCGCTCTAGTTTATAAGGACCTTCTCACATGCTTGAGTGCATATGCTTGTTGCGAAATCAGGTTGCCAACCTAGAACTTACAGAAGTGCACCTTCTTATCCTGGGCTGCCCTCATTCTTTGTTTGTAGACCTCGGTACGTATCTGAGCTTGATCTAAGAGCTCGTCTGACAGATCTAGTGCTTCTTTTCTCAGCTCGACATTTTCTTCTTCCTGATACGCTATCAGCCTTTTCAAACTCAGACATATCTCAATAGGGATATCAGCCTCCATTCCATATACCAGGCTAAAATGGGTCTCTCATGTGGAAGCTCGTGGGGTTGTTTGGAGTCTAGCTCCTCCACCCATGCTCCCAGCGTGTCTTCCAGCCAGCCCTTGAGCCCGTTCAGTATAAATCTATTTACAACCTTGGCCTACCCATTTTCTTGAGAATGGGATACGGAGGCCAAGTGCTATGTTATGTCGATCCTCGCACCAGGCTGTAAACTTTCGGCCCTTAAACGTGGCTCCGTTGTCCAAAACTAGTATTCTCGGGATGCCTACCCACAACAAATGCTTTGAAAGAGATCTACCTGGATTTTATTTCCCTAACTTACCATATCTCTATCTTGGTAAGAGTCTTTGAGCGAGTGGCTCTTTATTCTTTGTTGGATTCTTTCTCCTATTTACTGTTTTAGCCCGGGGATCCTTAGGTTAAGAACCCGACCTCCCATTCTATCTGTTGTGGCCTTTCTTAGTGCGTCCCTAGCCTTGTCCTGAGGTCTAATCGACCTCACGTTTAGGTCCAACTTGTACCCAAGCCACCCGACCTTGATATGCGTCAAAGTCGACTAACTTACCATGCTCTTGGAGGCCGGTACCTACAGGCCGGGTTGTTTTTGTAAGCTCGGCATCTTAAAACCTTGTCGGACTACTTGGCCGAGCACCTTTTCTCTTATCTTACGGGAGTTCTCCTAGCTCCGCTATAGCCAAGCTACTTTTTCAGATCGACGTACTGAGTTGTTTTCTGGGTGTTGTATCACGACCGATCCCTCGACTTACCCGATCCCATAAATCAAGTTATTTCCGACAAGTCCCCACTAAGCCTTGACTCGACCCATCCGCACGTACTTCTCACATGATCTCACCCAACACCCTTTTGAGAGCACTACCCCAAGAAGGGAGAAAAGGAAACTGTCGACTCTAGCTAGTGGACATTGAAAAAGCTGAGTATCATAAGTCTCATTGGCCAACGAAGACTTGATTGAACCCAGCCTATGGACGCATCAACTCGCCCTGCAACTTAGAATCCTCGCCAAGATAGCCCGGAACCTCCTAATCATCGATTCACTCCTCCCCTGCTCGGCACATAACCCCTGTAGTCTGCGGCGTACTTGGACGCTCTAAGGGTCGCTCGCCCAGACGACCTCACACTTAAGGGTGTAACAATACCATATATGAAGGTTTGTGCACTGGCATCTATTTATTAGTTTTTCTGCTGAACAATTCAATCTTTTACTTGGTCATCCCTGCTTCACTCAATTGAGTCCTCAATTGAGGGAAGCTATCTCATGAGACAAACGTTACCTTCAATTTTGAGGATAAGTCGAGTGCATCCCGCTTGAGAAAAATGCTGCTGCGTGGACTTGTATATACATGAAATGAGGCGACTAGCTAACTTAGCTAAATTATTTACGCATTCAAGCAGCCATGCGCGTGCTTATGATGAAGAGTTGCTTTCACGTTGTATCTTTCCTAACCTTGATCGATTTTCTGTCCAGTTAGCCAGCTGATGTTTGATCATGTGGTGTGATGCTTTGTGCTATGTTGGTTGGAGCTTAAATATCTTTTTCAATATAAAAAAGATCCCAGATTTCCCATGAATTTCAGTAGAACCATCCAAGTAAAAAGCTTTCTCACTTTGTTAATACCTTTTTTTTTTTTTTTTTTGGTTATGTAAAAATTGTTTCTCGACATTTATTTTCTTTCATTAGTTCCCTTTACACATTCAATTTGTCATCTACAGAGAAAACGTAACTATCAGTTTTGAAATTAGAATCTCCCTCTCTCTCTCTCTCTCTCTCTCTTCCATCTGTCTCTCTTCCTTCCCTCACAGCGTCGGGTTCATAAGATCTTCAGGCGGCAAATCCCACAACGAACAGTCTGAGTTGAACATATTATTATCATCAGATCCATCACTACCCTTCCCATTCTCCTCGCACTCAGCCTTTTCCGCCGTGAGCCCCATCGGTGCCATGCTCGTGCTCCCGGTGCAAATGCTCTGGCTCCACGGTGACATGTTCCCGTCAAACTCATACTGAAAGCCCACGTCCGCCCCAGTAAACTCGAGGTACCCACCCGCAGCATTGTTGTGGTGGTCCCACGCCTTGCTGGCATTCATCCCGGGATCTTTAATGGCTCGGGAGAGGCCAAATCGAATCTTCTCGACATCGCTCTTGAGGTGGGCCCCGGGAGGGGGAGCGGAAGGGGAAGGGGAAGGGGAAGGGGGGAGATGATGGATATTGATACGGCGCTTGGCCAGAAGGTGAAGCATCTCGTCTTTGAAGCAGCCGAGGGCTGCTTCTGCCAGGCTCGGGGCCTGAGGTGGCGGTGGAAGGGTCGCGATCTCGGTTATGAGATGTGAAAACTTCTTGTGGGTCACCGGGTCGATCCCCATACCCGACAGCTTCTTCTTCAGCTTTGTATTCCAATGGTTCTTCACGTCGTTGTCCGTCCGACCCGGCAGCTGTGCTGCTATAACCGACCATCTATTTTTTTCGTCTCCCAAGAAACAGAATACAAAACTAAAATTAGTCTGCTGGGAAATGAGAAAAATGCTCTGCTTCTTATAAAATATGATATGGTTTTTACCGGTTTCCAAGTACGGAATGAAGAGTGACTATAGTCTCCTCCTCGGCCTCGGAGAATTGGCCGTGTTTGAGGTCCGGCCTCAGATAATTAGTCCACCGCAGTCTGCAGCTCTTCCCGCATCTCTGCAGACCTGAGAGCAAAACACAAAATGGAAATCAATCAATCAATCGTCTGTGGCGAACGAGCTAGAAACAGCAAACCGAGACTCGATTTTGAAGTGAGACCGGCGTGCTTGGGAATGAGGCGCCAGTTGCGGGTGCCGTGCTGGGCGATGTAAGACGAGAGCTTCTGATCCTCTTCCGGTGTCCACTGCCCCCGCTTCACGTTCTCCTTCTCGCAGCACGGGATTCGTCCCATCATTCAGCTAACTCGGAAGCTTCGTGTGCTTTTTTTTTTTTGGTCTCTGAAGAAGGGCAAAAGCGGAAAGAAATCAGTGGTCGAGCAAGCTAGTAGTATTGCACACGGTGGGGTGTGTCCTTTTATCTCTCTCTCTTTTTTTTTTTTAATAAATTATTTTGATTTTGGTAAGCAAGTAATAATGTAAGGCATAAAAAGCGCATGAATTGATTAAAGAATTCAACGCCCGTAGGGCGTGTGAGGGAAGGGCCGGTGAATCACCCCCAAGACGCCCGGTCAACGCCTCCCCCATCCCACAGAGGGTTGACTAAATGTGGCGGGATTTCGGTTGGGGGTTGTTTTGGAATATTAGTTAAAAGAGTCACAGTTGCTTTTATTTTTTATCTTTTTATCTTTTTTTTTTATAGGAAATTGAGGTTGTGGCGTCATGTTTCTTGCGAAAAAAGATCCTCAACATGCATGCACTTAGTTTCCCGCAAGAGGGACCGGTCAGTAATTCTTTCATATGAGTGTGTGTAGCCTGATTTACTTCTCTTTATATTTGCCATATGTGTTTTAATTCAGGGAAATGCTAAAGTCTCGTTACGGAACCATTTTGTCGGGACTTGTAACCATTAGATTATCATGTAACCGTGAGAGATAGTTGATCTAACGGTTACAAATCCCTCCGGTATGGTTCTGTAGTAAGACGGTAACATATATATTCCTTTAATTCAAAGTTGTATTCATTACTACTTTATTATTGTGATTCACGACTTCTGGAAATTATGTAAGAAGTTTTCTAGAGGGCACCTGCATTGCTATCATTTATTTGAAAAATTCGAAGCTGCTCATATGGGCACGACAGTCAAACCCTAGAGACCCTTCATTTATTTGAAAAATTCGAAACTGCCCCTAGGGCACTGCAGTCAGCCCCTAAGGGCAGCATTGAACTAACCCATTTATTACCATTTCAATAGATCGACACATGTCAATAAGAATGTGGCCAATATATTTAAATAAAAAAATTATGGGACCTACTGCTACCATACAATGGCGTTAACGACTATTTGATAATAATTTGTTACATATAAGAAAAATTCCGATCTGGATTAATCTGTTAAATGAAGTCGACAAGGAAGGCGTGAGCAACAAATTTACATCAGCGGAATTTCTAATGCCATGACGCGCCCAGTACATCGATATAGGAACACCTGAAGATCATGGAGGTCGTTCCCCATGCCGATCTCACTCAGGATCACGTGTCCTTCAGGCCACTCATAGAGGGGAAATATTCTTACATCTGCACCGATGGTAAATGTATAAAGCTTCCTTCATGCCGATCTCGCTATTCAGTCTGATGAGGGTTTGTCGCCTAAAACTGATTTCCACTGCCCAGAACCACTTTGCGTCGCCCAGTGTGGATGGAATCACCGATTACAACTGGTTATTTAGACAAGTGTCCCAACACATGCCACAGTGAATGTAACAGACCCGTCCAAAACCTACTACGTGTCCCATGATGTTTTTACTTTTTCTTCTATATAAATTGCCATGCTCCGGTACTTGGAAAGGGGCATCGAATTCTAATAAAAAAATGTATAAGAGATCACAAGATGATCCATATCCATATTTATCAATAAAATACAGTGCAAGCATACGAACGTAAGCACCTAGTTTGTTGACCGTCTTATTGCATACATTTTTATTAACCGGTTAACCCCATTCAAATCCATATTATATATAAACTTGATATAGCATATTATTGCTACATAATCTTGTCGGTAAAAATCGACTATCTACAAATTGGTGCTAGAAGGAGTGCGGCTCAGTCTGCTAATCTCGTTACTCTACCCAGAAAAATAGCCACACAATGAGCCTTATATCATGTCTTTCCAATCGCCATCCTAATTTCTTATCATTCATAGATATGGCATATATAGTCCCATCGGCCGCCGGTTGAGTATCTATTAGCTCGCCTTCAACATGGATATGGATCGATTAGCTCATGCTTAACAAGAACGTTATGGGAAAGATAAATCGATCATGTGATAATAAAGGCTACATAGAAGTCAGATGATCTAATGGTGGTTATAGGAAGGTGATCAGGTTGGAAATTCTTCAACAGTCTTTCATTGAGGTCGTAAGTCATCTAACCCAGCGATCAGTCTGTCGATCTGGGTAGTAATGAGCTCATCCTTTGTCAAGACCGTGCTCGACGACCTTGATATCAATCGACCAGCATGGACCAGGACGACCTGGGTAGTAATGTTATGGGTAGTAATGAGCTCATCCTTTGTCAAGACCGTGCTCGATGACCTGGATATCAATCAACCAACATGGGCCACGACGAGAACAGAGGTTAGATATTAAGAGCATTTTTGTATATAAAATATTTCATTCAAAATGGATTTTTTGGTTAACTAGAGTATATTTGAAAAAATATGGTATGGTTAGTTGTTAGTGAGATTTTGAATTTATATTAAAATAAAATTTTAAATAAAATAATTAAAGCTGATTTGATGTAAAATTATGAGAGAGATGATATAAAGTGATGGTTAGTTAAGAATGATTAGATGGTATTATATAATTATATTGATAATATTAAGGATATTAGAGTTGAATTAAATTTTGAGTTGAACGAATTTAAATTGAGAGAAAATTTTTGTATACAAACATGCTCTAAGGAGCTTGGGTCAACTAAATATTTCTTTGGAGTATAAATAGGCAGCATGTAAAAACGGGCTGAGACCCGCCCTACCCCGCCCAAGATAAAAGAGTGGATCGGGCTAGGATATTAGAGCGGGCTTAAATAGGCAAGCTCGCATGGGCCTCGAGCTTTGGCGGGGCGGGTAAAAATCAAGCACATTCTGGCCTTTCTCTTTTCCCTAATTTCCCAAATAGTAAACCCTCCCCTTTTTTCCTCTATTCTCCCATCGATGTCGACCAACATCTGATTTGCGTAAGGTCGTCGACATTGCTCCGACTTTTTCGATCTCTCTCTTCACGACGTGGATTTCGACCCTTTCCAGTTTTCCATGGTGGGAGTTCGAGGTCTAGAAGGTCCGGTGGTCTCGGGTTGGTGGTTGCCATTGGCGGCCTTGCGGCGGTCCGGACGATGGATTAAACTTTGGTTTCCCTTATTCGGCCTTTTCTGGTGTTGGGAAAGTAGTTTCCTCTAGAGGCGACGGTGTTGTGGTGTTGTGGTTCTGGTTTGCACGTGGGGTGGGGTGGGGGGGGGAGGGGATTGTGGTGCTATCTGCTGGAACATGTCTGTGGTTGCTGGGGGTGGTTGTGTAGGGCCATAGGCCGTGCGATTTTCCCTCGGTGGATCTCGTTTGGTGTTTGGCTTGGGTTGTTAAGGCGTTGGGTGTTCCTAGCTGGAGAGGAGGCCTTTAGTCAAATATCTAGGGTGTTGAGGGCTTGATTGTTTATGAAATAATTTGTTCAAAATGAGTTATTTTGGTTACCCATAGTTAATTTTGAAAAGGTGATATGTTAGTTGTTAGTGAAATTTTAAGAATCTATTAAAATAATATTTAAAATAAAATAATTAAAATTGATTTGATGTAAAAGTAAGAGATAAATGATTGGAAATGATAGGTAGTTAAAATTATGTGAGTGGATGAATAGTGAATTAAAGTTGATGTGATGTGTAATAATGATTGGTTTGTATTATTTAAAAATATTTAAATAATATTAAAAATAGTGGGGTTGAGTTAAAATTGAGTTAGATTTTGAGTTGAAAAAAAAAAGTGAGTAAATTATTCCGTAAACAAGCAAGCCCTGAGTGTTTTTAGGTTTGTGTCTATGATTTTTTGTGTTTATGTTTCTTTTATACAGTTTGGGAGTTAATTCTCCACTAGTGGGAGCCTTGTATTCTAGGTTTGCTATTTGTGTAGTCTTGTTTAGTCTTCTAGGCTACAATCATCTCGATTTGTAGGCCTCTCTGTTTTCAGTTTTTGGTTGTTTCTTTCGGCATGTTGGTCGCTTGTAATATCGTGTTTTAGGTTTAATATATTCTGTCGTTTCGGGAAAAGAAAAAAAAGAGGAATTGGGACAAAAAAGAGGCTAACTGAATTGGGCATAATTTCAGTTTTTTCATCTCCATTCTTCAGCCCTAATTTCATTCTCCTCAACTCTCATATCCATTCTCCACCCCGTGGAACATTATCTTCTAGGTCGAATCAGGCACACATAAGGAGTTGTCCACTGATATGTCACGCGTCGGTGCCGAGGACTCCTGATTCCTCCACATCGAACTCCGTCAGTCGCGTGGCTCTGTGTATCTCCACTTGGCGAGTCTGACTCTAGAGTGGTTCCCAGCGGGAAGAGGCTTTGTCAGAATCCAAGGAGAGGCAGGGGAGATCGTTGTGCTCATGGCCGGATGAGAAGGAGAGAGAAAGTTGGGAGAAGATGGGTAGCGAGTTGTTGTTTTCTGATTCCTTCAGCAGAGGGAGAGTTAGGGACATCGATTTGACAACAGCGCTTAATCTGGAGGAGCTGAGGGCGAGGATGTGCTTTAGATTTCTGGAGGATTCCGTATTAATTTTTCGGGAGAAGACAACGGCACAACGGAGACGGGGAAGAAAAGACGAAGACAATGTCGTTTGGGAGCACTTGTTCTTTTCTTTTAAATTTTTGGACGGGCCAGCCTGCGGCCAGTGGTGGGGTTGGGTTAGGCTTGCGTTTTGAAGACCTGCCGAGTTGGTGGCTCGACCTATCCCACCCTACCAGACGACAGGTTTGGACGGGTTGTGGGTCGGCCTGCCCCACAAACCCGTTTGACACAAAACTCAAAAGAATAACAAAATAAAGAGAAACACAACAAAATAAAATAAACATCAAAACTAAATATCCTACTTGTCTTCCCCAGCAACATCGCCAAATTTGTTGTAGCAAATTATTTTTTACCGAGTACGGGATGACTCCCGACCTCGGGTCGATCTCTCGATGAAGGCGATTTGAAATATAGAATCAGTGTTCTTCACACATAAAAGCAAAATAAATCCTAAACACTTTAATTCAAAAGATTTGGTTTTAATTTTCAACTAAGAAAAATCAGAAAATGCAAAATCAAAAATCAACTAAAAAAGATGAATCAAACGATGATAAAGAAGCTAGGGAGTCGGGGATAATTTATTCTGTCCTAAACGCAAAACTAGGCAAATAATTGTTCTGTTCAAGATTGACACTCTTGCTTAAACATCTAGCGATTCGCTCCCATAACTTTTCGTAATAAGGGATTGAACACAAATGAAAAGGTTCAAGCATACAACACCGGCATAGGGTCTGATCCCAATAACTATGCGTAACAAGGGAAAGGACGTAGACGAGCATGTATTCCAATCCAAAACCTATAGTTTTTTTTATGAAATCATCTATCTCATGCGAGCCTAGGTCTACAGCTTTTCCCCTTTCGGTTCTAAAAGTTGCTAAATTAAATTAAAAGATGATTAGTCGACAAATCGTTTAGAATAAAAAACCTTAACTCGAAAGAACAATATTCAATTGTTGCCAATACAAGAATAAGTGACACTCTTCAATTACATTCAACTTTCAAGCATGAAATTATCGGTCCCTTTTCAAATCAACTCGCACGAGAACGAACAACTCAAAGCCCAACAGATACGAACGAACAAGAATATTTATCCCCTATCCCTAGCAAATGAATTAGCTACGCATATCGAATTTTTAACACAAGCCCCATATCAACACAAGTCATCCTTTTCATAAAAAAGTAATGCTTGCGATTAATATAGAAACCAAAGTTAAATCCCAAATCGAAAACCGAATCTTGGAGTGTCACTCTCCAAGATCAATCCAAGATGAAGATTAATGTGTTTTTAGGTGAAAACTAGAAAAAAAAAAAAAAAAAGAAAACAGAGTCTAGAGTCCCCCTATTAGGTCTGGGAACATATCCCCTCTAAAGTGTTCGAAAAAATGGCTTAAAATTGAGATTAAAAAATCAGGTCGTCGCCTCCGCTGCCGCGAGAAGGTCTGAGGCCGCGAACTTCCTGTTGCAGAAGTATTCCATGGCCGCGTGAATCCTTTGCTGGTCGTGGTGCAGAAAACTGGGTTGTTGTGCGCGGCTTTACGTTTCGAGCTCGTTTGAGCTTGTTCGAACTTGTAATTGAGTTTTGTTTTTTTCTACTTGTCGCCAATGAACCCTTCTACATAATTAAGCTCGCAAAACTATTTCTTTTTTCAAAATCATATCCGCCCAAATAGGGGCGAAAGCACTTGGGGGGGTCGAAGAGGCGCCGACCCCTCCAAAAAAAAAAAAAAAAAATTAAACTAGGGGTGGAAGATTTTGCTGGAACTGGAAGATTTTCCTTTGAGTGCGCATGTTGGGCCCTCCCCGGTTTCATGCGGTACATACATGGGCGGAGGGGCGCCACCGGTTTTGTCGTGAAAATTTTTTTTAAAGACAAATTGGGCCTTCCCCGAAACGAGATCCTGGTTTCGGAACAAGGAGAACTATAATAGCAGCAGAATTTAATAATTTTTACATTTTTATTATATTTTGAGTTGGTTAATTAGCCGACTTGCGGTGTACCGACGGGACTCAAAAACCGAGTCGATCATTACCGAAAAATACTTTTATGAAAGTACGAGAAGCGAAGAGTGCGTTGGTGGCATCGATTTATTATTTTGAGGTCTCGACAATTTATTTTGGGTAGCCCGAAGTTGAGAGAAAAATGGCAGTGGCGGTGATTTTATTGTCATTTTCATGTCTAGAATTCGGGTAACCGTCGACCCTCGTTAGGCGTGTTGAAAATTAGCGGGAGTGCTTTCTTGAAAGCACGAGAACAGTAGAAGCCGTCGTAAAATTTATTTCACGTTTCGAAGTTTGGAGCATTTATTTTGAGAAGCTCGAAGTCGAGTGCGCATAATTAGAAGAATAAAAAGCCGTTTTGCGGGGTTCCGTAAGGTTGCGTGTGACCTCGGTTTAACGAGAATTGAGTTGGAGCGTGTAGACAATTCAAACATGATTCCATACGGATAAATTTCGCATTTTTCGGAGTTCTGAGCATTTATTATGGGAGTTTGAATTTCTGCGTTAAATAGTATCAAAATGAGCAAATTTGTCAAGGACGAGTTCGATCGTTCGAGGCTTCGTTTTCTCAATTTTTTCAGCTTTTCGTCTATTCGAAAGGAGGTATAATTTTTTATTATTATTATAATTGCATCCGAGATTTTTATTAGTATAAATTCGGGTATTTTTCGAGTTAAAACAATTCATTTTAAGTATACCAGTTTAATTCCGGACTAGTTTGATTTTTAGAAAAATCTCTAGAGTATTCCTGTATATCTTGCGAAAATTTTTGAGAGCGTCCACAAAAGCCCTTTAAGCGCCCTTCCGATGCCGGAGTGGGGGTGGTGCGCCGCGGGATGGCCGGAGTGGGGGTGGTGCGCCGCGGCAAATTGGGCCCTCCCCGGGATGACTGGCTGGTTTCGCCACTGCGCCCAAAGCTCCCGACCTGTATGCCAAAAACGACATACATACGAAGAAAACCGGAAAACACAAACAAAAACACAAAAAAAAACCCAAAATAAAAGAAAACACATAACAAACCACAAAATAGACCAAAAACCAACGAAAAGACCGAAAAAATAGGAAAAAAAGAAAGACAAAACAATAACGAAAAACGACACAAAAATACCGAAAAAATAGGAAAAAAAGAAAGACAAAACAATAACGAAAAACGACACAAAAATAGGACAAACTCTGCTCTTTGTCATACAAAGTACATCTTGGATCTCCTTGCAATTGCTGATATGTACATGTTAGATTGGAATGCACCTGCCACGCCACTACCTTGTGGCCTTAAATGAACACATAGGATGTATCTCCCTTTGGAACAATATGATCAATTTTCAAGGGTTGTAGAGAGGTTGTTTAATTTCAATCTGACTAGACCATATATTACTTATGTGGTTCAACAACTTAGTCAGTTTGGGAACTCACCCCAGACTTCTCAATAGGATGCAGCCATGCATGTTTTATCTATGCTTTCTAAAGAGCAATAGTGTTGGTCTTATTGCTTATTGTTATGCAGATTGGTCCTCCTGCAAGGCAAGGACAACAGATGATCTCTTACTGGTTATTCCATTTTCTCAGGTGGATCTATTGTTTCCTGGAAAACTAAGAAGCAACAAACTTTTTCCATGTCCTCGGCTGAGGCAGATACGACGCTATGAGTTATATTGTGGATGACCTACATTCTCGAGGACTTCCATGTTCCTGTGCGCTTCCCCACTCCTCGTCGGTGTGACAATAATGCAGACATATCTCAACTAACCATGTTTTTTCACGAACGTATAAGCATCTTAAAATTGATTGTTACTTTATGAGGGACAAATAGAAATCAAGGTTGGTGTTACCCATATATCTTGCTTCTCGACTTCAATTGGTTGATCTTTACCGAGATTCTCCTAAGGAAGCAGTCTCGACTCTTGTTGTCCAAGGCGGACTCGTAGAGTAGCTATGTGTGTGTTTGATCTTTTGTAGTTATGTTGTTTTCTGATATTTCCTCACATGTAATAGTCGTGCTTTTCTTTTATAGTCGCGTACATCTTATGTTGGTTGGCATTTTTAGTTGGACAACAATTTTTTAGCATAGTAATACATATTAGGCGAGACAGCAACTTTTAGGGTAAGTTTGTATGCAATTTTGCAAGTTTGTATGTAATTTTGTTCTTCTTCTTCGTGCATGTACGTACAATTTACTCGAGAATTGAAAATGGAAGACTTTCCCCCATTTGTGCTCTAAATTCAACAATCACCAAATTTATCCTCTATTTTCATAAATTTATTTACCACCAAAAGACATGGTCACAATATCACATCTTAGCTAAATCGCGCAACAATTAGACCTTTAATAGATCCAACAAATGCGAAAAGAATGACAATCAGAGTTACAAACCAATATACCCTGAAAAGAATCGATTTTGGCGTCCAAGGTCGGATGTTTTTCTGCACCAGGTACATCTCGACTGGGAAATATACCACAATGGGCCAAAAATTGATGGCACCAGCTACTCCCACTACTTGGTTGAAATAAGGGAAAAGAATGGCAAATCCTGTGGTGAACGCAACGTATGTTGTTCTAAGGCACATCCTCATAGGGTTTAGCCTGAAAACCGTCGCTTCTTTGAGGTTGTAGTGCACGAATCTATTATTCGGAAACTTCTCGACAAATGATTTCTCGATACTCGCATAGAGGGGCTGGCTAAACACCTAGCAATGTATACGATATAAAATGAATTTAATTTTTTCAAGTGAACAAGATATATTAAATCAATGGGACGGCGAGAAATAATTCTAACAAAAAATTCAAATACAAAATTATTTGAAGAATTCAAATAAAGAATAATTGCTATTTTGAAAATATTAAAAATGCCACCAATATTTTCTTCTATTCCACAACCTAGCTTACGTAGTAGTTAGGCTGCACACAAATCGAGCGGCTCGCAAGCCGCTCGACTCAAGCTCGAGTCGGCCCGAGCGGCTCGAGAACTAACTCGAGTCGAACTCGAATCGAGCTCGAGACCATATTTTACATTATCGAGCAGCTCAAGATATATGTTCAATTACTAAAATACCTTTTGTACATATATATATCATAATATTAATATATGTACTTAATTGTAATTTTACAAACTTGCTTGAAAATTTTTGAACCGGACTCGACCAAGCTCGAGCATTTTGAATTCGAGTCGGCTTGAGCTATTGTATTTTTTTTGTCGAGTCGAGCTCGAGCTCGAACAACTAAAAAAAAAAATCAATCCTGCTCGATAAGCCCAATGCTCGACTCGGCTCGTTTGCATCCCTAGTACTAGTGCAACCGGCGAGGGAGCACGTGAGGGAGCCGATTCCTGACGGTCGAGGGTCTTTTCATACCAGTGATATTAAAATAATTTAAGAATGAGAATAAAAAAAGAAATATTTTATAAAGTAAAATGTAGCGCGAAGACGAAACTTGATTTTTGTTTCACTTTATTCTAGAGTAGAGTAACTCTACAATAGAGTAGAAATAAGAGTTGGAGATGCCTTACAATAACTCGTTTGAGCGGTATATAACGATATGGAATGCGGCATGTATCTTTAAGTCATTTAAAAAATAGAATATATATAACAAATTCAAATTTTACTATGTAAAAATAGCGGGAGATTTTCAGCTTAATTATAATCAGTCTTATTACTCTCTACAGATTAGATAGCCCACAACAAGTGGAGGTTTTGATCAAGTAAATACTAACTTGTTCAAGAAAATCTGTGTTTTTTATTTTTTATTTTTATTTTTTTTTCTCATTTTTCTGTTCTTTTTCATTGAGAAATATGTGAAAGTCAAATACCTGGTAGCCTCCAATGAGATGAAGGACGACACACGCGTTAGCTAAATCGACAAGCCAATACGGCTCGTAAAATCCAAATCCGGTCAAGAGATTTCCGGGAGTCGAATTCCCAAATGCGGCATAACCGAAACCTCCGCAGCATAAGTAGAAGAGTGTCGTCATGCAAACGGCTATTACTGATGCTCTCTTCATTGTGACTTTTTCAGGTGGATTCGACCTCAGAGTATCCTTTCATATGATCAGTCTAATCTATAAAACTCTTCAACACTTAATTATTGCTCAATGAATAAATACATAAGTAAAAAAAATTACTAACCATTATCTCCAGGAAGATAACCGAAAATGGGAAAGCGAAGGCAATGTCGCCAAGCGCTTGAGAAATCGACCACACTTTGTTAGCCACAGTCGACTCGTGAACTCCTCCGACACTACCTTTTATTTCTCCATTTTCTGTAAAGCAAAACCAGTAAATGGTGAAGAAAAATTACAAGTTCAATTATAGTCTTATGTTTCTTCTAAAAAAGAAATACTACTATTTATGTACCTATAACTTTTGCCAGGCCAAGACCTGATCCAATAGTCGAGTAGACGAATGACATAACTGCAGCAATGATGGAAAGCCACTCGGTGTTTCGAAAGTCGGGTATTTGGGACAGTATTACCTGAACAAATCCGAATATAAGCATGTAATAAGCTCCATCATATTCACACACAGATTTGTGGCCTTGGCTGTGGAAACAATTAGATCGTTGTATTGCCCTGAATCCCATTTGGAAAAGTGTGACAAATTGTTAAAAAATGAAAAATAAACAGATCTTAGTGCTATCAATTTACTTAAATGAGTCGGTGAATGCTAAGAAAGTGCAATGAAGATATAAATTAGGGTAATGCCACGGTCCCGTTACGGAACCATCTCCGACTGTTACATGATGATCTAACGGTTACAAACCCCGACCAAATGGTCCGTAACAAGAAAACCGTAGCATCTCCCTATAAATTAAAGACTAATTACAGCAACGACCCAGAAATGTCTAGCTAAATCCCAAAAAACAAAAAAAAAAAATAAAAAAAAAAATGAAAAGCATACCTCATGCTGATGGATGCTGTAATTGTATAGACAATACCGAGCTTGATGAAGTTTATTCGGACAACAATACCGCATATCCAGGCGCTCTTCTTTCCTGAGATAACACACCAAAATTTCTGAACAAAACAATCTAATTTTCTCCGAAAACACTAACCAAAAAAAGTCAATTCAGACCTAACTACTGTAATTAATCGACAAAACAAAGGAAGACGATGACAAATCTCAACAAAACTAATAATAATAATAATAAAATAAAGACAAGGGTTTGAATAGATTATTATTACCTAGTATTCTCCGAACAGCATCCAAGTAAGAACCATTCCTATGGAGGGCAGTGGCGTCTGAAGACTCGTAGCAATTGGTGAGGAGAAAAGCGGAGGTGAGGGTGAGGGAGGCGAAGGCCAGCACGGCGAGTGGGCCGCCGACCCACCCGAGCCTCGATACGCTCCATGCCAAGGACAGCACGCCCGACCCTATCACTGCCGTTATTATATGGGCCAAGGCCGTCCATAAAGTGCCCGACCGCCCGCCAACACACATATTTTGAAGGTGGTGTATAAAAAATGGGGGAAAAACTTATTAATTAATTAATAAATAAACCAGTAAATCAAACGGTTCTTGTCATGAATAATGAATACGCATTTAGTCAAATCAAAGCCGTGAAGAAAGGCGAAAAAATAAAAAAAGAGACAATAATAAGAGACACGTACCATACAAAAATATATATATATATATATTAAAATAAAATAAAAAAACTGAATTCTTTTTTAATTTATTACAATAAACTAGTACAATAGTTAAAAAATTATTCTTTAATTCAAGATAAATATAATTTCTTATTTTTATATATGAATATTATATCGAAGTTCATCAATCAATAAATAATTAATTTGATATGTTATATATGTAAAACTAATAAAAAATACAAAAAATATAAACTTTTAGAATTTATTTACAATTTCGAATTCAGTAGTTATAATAAGAAATGATATTAAAATGCAATTAATCCAGACCTCATTTTTTTTGGATTAGAAATAAAATTAAAACATATTCAAGCCTAATAACGAAATATATAATTTTGTCACATAGAATTTCAAAGTATGCGAGTCTGCCGCTTAGGCTCAGCATGTTCTGAATTAATATAAAGGGAAGGGGATGTGATGTGGATTTTATTTATTATTATTATTATTGGTTTGGACTTTGGAGTTTGACTATTCCTTTTACACATAAATTTTCGTGTGAGTGGCAATAATTATTAGGGCAATGCTATATGTACACCCCTTTTTAATAAATTACACAAAGGGCAATGCTATATGTACACCCTTTTTTTTACACACAAGGGAGTGTACATATAGACACCCCCTAATTATTATTGACACTATGTTTTTTAAATAAAAGTATATATATATATATATAT
>CACSLK010012206.1:3838594-3853730 GCA_902706635.1 Striga hermonthica | reverse complement strand
TTTTTTTTTTTTTTTTGGTAAAATATTTTTTCCCATTCGAACTATTATGGTTTTGGCGCATCACCATATAATCTATTTTTTTTTTACAAATCACTATATGAACTATACGGGTTTGTCAATGTGCCCCTAAACCGGATATAAAAGTGGTTTTGACTGAAAAAGGCTGTTTTTAATGGCATTTTAATAATTTCACATATTTTTCAGATAATAAAAAAAGAAAAATGAAAAAAAAATGAAGAAGTTGGTTTAAAAAAATAAAATAAAAAATAAAAAATAAAATGAGAAATGAGGCTCGTTCCAAAATGCCTTGGACCAGAAATATCTGCTACGCCACCGGAGCCCCCGCCAGCCTGCACTATCGCCGGTCCCACCGCTGCCTCCCATTCCAGTGGAAACCGATGCATGCGACGTAATTGAGAGCACATCACGTCGAGCTCATTGTGGGTACGTGTCGCGAGGCAGTGGTGGGGACGGCGACGGTGCAGGCCGGCGGTGGCTCCGGTGGGATAGCAGGTATTTCTGGTCCAAGGCATTTTGGAACGAGCTTCTTTTCTTATTTTCTTTTTTTTTTTTTTTGAAGCCAACTTCTTAATTTTTTCATTTTTTATTTTTTATTTTCTGAAAAATATGTGAAATTACTAAAATGCCATTAAAAACAGATTTTTTTAGTCAAAATCACTTTTATATCCAGTTTAGGGGCCACATTGACAAACCCGTATAGTTCATATGGTGGTTTATAAAAAAATAGTTTATATGGTGATGCGCCAAAACTGTGATAGTTCGGATGGGAAAAAGTATTTTACCCATTTTTTTAGATGGTTGTTTTGTTATTGTTGTTTAATGGTTAACTAGTACAACACCCGTGTATTACACGGGTGCTTGCTAATTTTTTTCAATCTAAAATTAATGAGAAAAAGTAGTTTGAAAATTTAAATACCTTTTATAAGATTATATATATATTATTATATATTTATTATGACACTTTTTATTTGTGCAACTTACTTGTGTTATATTATATTAATTTTTTTAACTTACAATATATAACTACATTATATATAAATATATCAATTGAGAAATAATTTTATTTTTCTAATGAATTTTAATAAATAATATTATTTTTTATTATTATAAAGATAAATATAATTTATTTATTTCATATATACAATATGGATGTCAAATCGAAGATCATCAAAAGATGATTAATTTGATATATTATATATGTAAAACCGATAAGAAATACAAAAGTTATCAATTTTTAAAATATATTTATAATTTAATAGCTTATTGAAGGAAACAAATCAAAATTCAGGGATATATTAGTAAAAGTGATATTAAAATACCTAAGTTAGCTAAATAATATTTATAGAAAACCCGAACCTAGATTATTAATTATAAATATATCAATATTATTTATCCAAACCTAATTACGAAGCATGATTCTTCGTCAAATAGGATTCCGAAGCACCAGAAGGAGCCACGTAGGCTCAGCGCATTCGGGAATTATGTATAGGGAGGATATTAATATTTTTGAATACTAGTATAATAATACCGTGTACTAGACTGGTATTTTAGGAAAAATATATTTAAAATAGAAGTAATAATAACAACAACAAAATGTTTTAGTTTTTAAAGACTTTTTTTTTTTAAAAAAAAATAGATTATTATTTATATTTAAAATGACACACTCATTACACATTTTATTATTTTATATTATAATTTTTTTATATTTATATCAAACAACTTTCTTGCAGTTAAGTTAGTTTAATTAATTTTATATTTCTGAATTAATATTAATAGATAATAAACTTTTAATTGTAAAGATAATACAATTATTATTAATTTTGAATGTATAATTGAATCTCGTCAAGACATGACTACTTTGATATATTATATATATAATTGTTAATAAATAAGAAAATTATTAAATTTTAAATATATTATTATTTAATTAAGTAAATTTTTTATATTTAAAAAAAATTATGAGGAAAAAAAAGAAAGATTGGAAAAAAATATACTTTATAAATCACGTCTACAATAAGAAATGATATTAAAACATAATTAATGCTATTAAAAATGAGTTGATTAAACAAGTTGCAACTTTATGAGATTAATGTTTCTCATTAAAGAAAATGAGTTATGAGGGATTATTCTTACATTTTGTAACCGCACAACAATGAGTCCTATAAATACTTTTCTTCTTCGTGAAATCATATGAATACAAAAGTACATCAATCCCAAAACTCAGTTTCAATTCGTATATTCCCTAAAGATTTCAAGAAAGAAAAGAAATACTTCCTCCTATTTTTTTAAATGTCATTTTGGCTTTATCAAGTATTAACTAAATAAATGTCGTTTTGGATATTTTGTACATATTTTTTCATTATTACCCTCATTTAGATAATAAATATATCACGTCTTTTCACATTCACTTTTCATCTTTTTTCAAAACATTCATCTCTATCTTCATTAAATAAAGTTATTATTGACAAAAAAATATTCTTAATTAGTGTGCAACTTATCAAAACGACATATATTAAAAATAGGAGGTAGTATAATTTTTGGACAAAGTTCCAAATAACTTATTTCAGTCTTTTGTGTTGTATATTATTTTATGTGTATTTTTTAGAGAAATATTGAATAATTAATTTTAAGTATTGTTGAGCGTCTATTTCTCTATTGTTAACTACCATTTCCAACATAATATTTACAACTACCTTTCTGTTTATTAGAATATAATACAACTTGTAAGTTGTCTCACATCGTTTACACAGACAAAATAGACCTAACCTCACTTAGCCTTCGTCTAGGCTCACCCTGTTATGGTACGCTTCACGTGCGTGAGACCGCACTCATTTTGCCCGTTTATTACACTGTCTTATCATCACATAAACCACGGAATTATTGGAAGGGACACGGACATTACCATTACCTCAACACCAGTTAATAGTGAAATGGATTTCACCCGGGCTCTTTCAAGTCGAACATCCTCCGTACCTGCAGAACCCAATGCCGAGAGGGGTCCCAGCGTCGGGCCTCCGATGCCTAAGTCAGTACTCGGTCCATTGAGAGAGAGAGAGAGTGTGTGTATTAATGAATGAATCGAGAATGAATTAATGACACACCTTAGCCCCTTTTTATAAAGGGGGTGCACCTTTTTAGCCAAGTTGCGCAGTTCCAGAAAAGCACATATTATTTACGCTATATTTTGCGCTATTTACACAATTTACGCTATATTTTGCGCTATTTACGCTATTTGCGTTATTTGGGCAATCCTTATTTATAGGAAAAAAAAACGTAGCACACAAAATTGTTGAGTGAATCATGTTTCGTATTTATCTTAAAAAAATATTTGAAAAATTGATATCAATATAACTATGATTGACCTTTTGGACTATTAGAATAAAGTGATTTTTATGTTTCTTAAGCTCAAAAGCGAAGTGGGAAGAACACTTCATTTTTTCTCCAAATTATGAGGAGATGCAAGAATTTTGTGAAATTGTACCAATTATTTTTTGTAGTGAAATTCTTCATAACTTGGATAAAATTGACAATGATAGCTAAATTTAATTGGATAACACCAATCATTTTAAGATTTTGAGTCTTTACTTTAAACATTAAGACCTTGGTTGTTTGAAGAATTAATATTTGAATGTCATTTTTTAGATTCAATGTCCAAATTAATTTATGGTTTAAGACCATTTTAACTATTTATTCGCTTGTATGATTATATATTATTATTTTTGGCATTAAAAGTGAATTGCTCGAATAGCTTACGCAGTGCGCTACGCTATTTACGCTACGCAATATAAGGACCAAAACACGACGTATTGCGCGATGCGCGTTTTAAAACACTGCTCAACACACAACTTCAAATCAATTTGTGTGTTGCTTGGATCAAAGGATTTGAATTGTTCCAAATTTACACACTACAATATTCGTACGAGGAACATGTATTTGATATGATCTTCTTACAAGATTCTAAAATGCAAATACTTCGAACACAAATACAACAACATCACCCCAATTTAGCCCTCATTATCCCCTCAATAGACCCAATTAGCCCCACAATCGAAAGAAGCAAACAGAACATACTGAACACCTGAAGACCAACCCATTTTCTTGTCCAGGCTCGGGTTTTGGATTGCACGAAATACATTTCCACCGGAAAGTATATAGCGACAGGCCAAAAGTTGAGCGCCCCCAAAACTCCCAACACTTGGTTGAAATATGGAAACAGCATGGCCAGCCCTGTTGTCGACATTACATAAACCGTTCGAAAACACAAACTCAGCATATTCAGCTTAAATGATGGGAGCATTGGAAGCCGGCAAGTGTAGAATTTGTTGATAAACTTGTTTTGGGGGTACTTCCCGGATATCCATCTTTCGGCATATGCGAATACTGGCTGAGAATAAACCTGAAAAACGTAGAAACAGTTAATAACAGTAAAATTTTTACAAGTGTAATAACAGAACTAAAAGATTTAGACACACGTAGATACAGATATGACATTAGAAAACAATGTGCAGCAAGCGCACCTGATATCCTCCAACAAGATGAAGAATAATGCAAGCATTAGCGAAATCGACGAGCCAATAAGGCTCGTAAAACCCGAATCCCGTGAGGAGATTCCCGGGCGTTCTGTCGCCAAAAGCCGCATACCCGAAGCATGCGCAGCAGAGGTAGAAGAAAGTGGTGATGAGTATCGAAGCAATTGTTGCCTTCTTCATGGTCCGGTTTTGAGGTGGGGGTGACCGCAGAGTATCCTGCACTCCACGAAAAGCTAAATTTTTCGTAAATTGATATTTATTTTATTTTTAAATTTAGTTTTACTTGTGTCGTGGAGAGTGCGGAGTTGTAACTTATAAGGACCTGAATTTCCAAGACAATTTGTGTGTATGGGTATGAAAAAGCAATGTCTGCAAGTGCTTGAAAAACAAGCCACATTTTCTGAGAAGATGTAGGAGCATAGACTCCTCTAATGCTTCCCATGATCTGCCTGTTTTCTGAAACACACAAGGGAAAGGGTCATTATGCGGTCCCACCAAGTGAAGTGCACGATAACTATAAGAGGGTGAACCTAGAAGCACCTTAGTAAAAAGCAAGTAAAACGTTACGAAAATGAACAAGAGTTTGTACCAACGACTGTAGCAAAGCCGAGCCCGAATCCAATGAACGCATAGGAAAAGGACATAATTGCAGCAATAACAGAAAGCCACGCCATGTTGTGGAAGTTTGGTATTTGGGACACAACAATCTGAGTCAATCCGAATATCAGCATAAATATGTTGTTCCCATAATCACATTCGGCGTCCTTCCCTTCATCATGGTAACAATTTGACCTTAGAATGGCCCTGCAATCCGAATATCAGCATAAAATATGTTTCATTACATTATTGTACGTATTGCGTATATATGACTTTACGTATAACTAAAATGATTCTTCGCACAAAATATCATCTTTGTATTATTTTTTCTTTCTTTTAGTTACTGCTTTTAGTCCTGATTTATAGAAATGTTGTGATTTATTGCAGGATTGAGGATCAAGTTTTATGGATTTTGTTTTGTAGTTTTGCGAGTTGTATTGGTTGTTTGTATAATCGGCATGGACGATATATGAAGAGCTTACTTAACACTCGAAGCCGTAACAATGGTATATGCAATCCCACATCCATAGAAGCTCTGCAATACAAATATTGCACAGATCCTTTGCTTCGTTTTACCTGATGAAACAACGTTCAAGTCCACCCTGCAATTCTTGTTTAGCTTTCTTGTTCATCAAAATTATGAGCTAACTAATAGCAATCATTTTGGGGGGAAAAAATTACATATATTATATATATAAAAAATTACATATATTACGTATATGGAATATTTCATAAATGGTCTGCTAAAATAATTTTATTAGCGATAATTAACATTTTTTTATTATAAATTTGTAAAATTATAAATTACAAAAGAACAATCTTTTTTTTTGGGTTCACATAATTAAGCCAAAATACAAAACTAATTGAGGTCTTAATTCTGAAATTGAAAAATAAAATATAAAGTGATCTTTCAAGTGAGAATAAATTAATATTGAGAATTGCAATTGACAAAGTTCAAAATTCGAGTCTGAATGTGACACAATACTTGAAAATAATTTTTGTAATGAACTTTCCTCATAAACATGTCAATCATTATGTTGCTATTTTAATCACAATTTGAAAAAAAAAAAATGCTAAAATAGCGATTATGCAAAAGTAATTAATGATAATTCATGCAAAATATGACAAATATTAATTTTTCTGTATCCAAAAACCTTATACAGTAATTGTTTTTTATAAACTGATTTTTGTGTGAATTAATTGGTAAACAATTATTCCCCAAACTTTTCAAAACATTAAAAAAACGACCAATATTAAACTACAAAGAAAAAAAGAAAGGCTTAATTGCACATAAATTCTCACTTTTTGTGTAATTACAAATAAAACTTAATTTTTTTATCTTTGAAATAAATACCAAGTTTTTATTATGTGTTGCAAATTTTTCTCAAAACCATTTTTCGACCAATCCTTGTTGACGTGTCCGATCAGAAATCTTACGTGACAAATATGAGGCTTGTGTAGCATCAATCTTTGAAACTCCTCATCATGATTTTGTCGCATCATATGCCAACAGATTAACTAAAATTAGAGTTCAGTACCAAATGAAAAAAATAGAATATTATCACCATGTTTTTTGTTCCATAATCTTAATAAAAATCGAATTCATCTCCCCCAATTGAAAAAAAAAAATATATTTGTAGCGATTCTTCTCTTCTCCATGGCGCGATTCTTCACCCCAAAAATCGAGTTCACCCCCAACATTTCGAATACATTTACAAGCTCACTCCCAAATTTTGAAAAATTGAGCAGAGTGAGCAATTTTTGAGTGATTGTTACGCGATTTTAGTATTTTGATCGGACACGCCAACAAGATTGGTCGAAAAATAGTATTGAGACAAATTTGAAAGGTGTGGTATTTATTTGCAGTGATAAAAAAAAATTGAATTTTATTTGCAATTACACAAAATGTGAGGATTTTATGTGCAATTAATTTAAAAAGAAAAAGAGTAAATAAAACCATGGAGAGAGCTAGCAATAAAAATAATAATCAGAAAATTTGGGGAAAAAATATGTCAAATTTTTTATAATCGGGACATTAAGAGTGAGCCCACACAGTGAAGCACACCATAAGAAGGTGAGCCTAGTTGCACGTTAGTGGGGTTTCATCCCAAAATTAATTGGTGATGAGAAGAGTTGTCTGCTAGGCATATAAATTAGACTCATTTACCCTATCAAATCAATGTAGGACGACTCACAAGTGATATTCCAACAAAATAAACGACAAACTAACCCAAGTAGAATTTGACAGCCTCCATAAAGGACCGGTTCCGGGTCGGGCCATTTTCAGGGTCCGGAGACCTATAGCAGTCGCAGACAAGCAGAGTAGAAACTTGCGTGATAGCCGCAAAGATTACTATTATTATTGGGCCTGCAACCCACCCCAATTGGGCTACGCTCCATGCTAGTGACAATACGCCTGCCCCAATCACACCTGTTATCACATGCGCAATTGCAGTCCATATTGTCCCTGTCACAACCATAAAAAGCCCATTTTTAACCCATTAACCAACCAAAATCTTCGCACAAGGGTGACATTAGATGGAAAAAAATGGAAAAAAGAAATTGTTTTGCATGATATGAGATAAATAAAATTAAAAAGATTGTTTGTGAATACAATTTAAAATTTTAAAAGTGTAAATAGTTATATGAGATAAAAATGTAATAACTAAAGTTAATGTGATATAGAATGTTAATTATATTGTTTAGATTGGTAGTTAAAAACATTGTTTTACAAAGTGGACCGAACCCGTTGATTCAATTGGTTAAAACGGGAATCAGTCACTAAACCGGCCAGCTGGTCCCCATCCAAAAACCGCTTGTCAAAGAATAAGAATATGACTGGTCAAAACTGTTTAAAAACCGATCGGTTGGGTTGGACCGATTAGAATTTTTTATTGTTTTTATTGATTTGATTTTCTATGAAAAATAATTTTAATATTATTAAATAGAGTTTTACTGTAAAAACAAAAATTTAAATATTTAATTTATATATTTATATATTATTATAACAATTAATTTAGGCATGTATGTATTTTATCTATCAACATATTTAATAAAAATGTATTTATATAAAACTTATAATTTATATTTCTATGAAATATTTATAAATAATAGCAAATAAACAAATATAGCTTTTCACCAGTCCAACCACTAATCCGACCATGAATCATTGAACCCATGGACGGAGCCATACTAGGCCTAGGGAGGCCCATGGGCCTCTCTGAATTTTTCAAAGTAAATATATATATATATATATATATATATATATATATATATATATTATATATAAAAGAAATTCTATAAAATATGTATAAAATGCAAAAAATACTTACAATATATTACTAATTAAATTTATTTTCTATACTATTTTAATTTAAATTAACAATATTGAAAAATGCACTAACAATCATTACATTTTGCATTTCCAAATAAGTTTTTAAAATTTTTTTATAATGATTTACTCTTTCAGTTTTTAATTGTTAATCTATTTTGTGATTTATAAATTGAATACTTAATTGGATTGTTATGTTTTTTAATATTGATTTTTTGTGTAATTACGTACTTTTAACTTCTTCTTTTTTTTTTTATTATTCATTTGATAAGCTCTTATCAATAAAAATGTTATAGGTGTGAAAAAAAAAAAAAAAAACTTACTTTTCCATAAATTTTAGATGTTGAACTTAAATTATAAATACATAAAATCTCTTTTTTTGTTTATTTTTTTTTAAAGTTAGAGGGTCATACGAATTCCAAGCTTTTAAAAACTTGATGGCACACATATTGATATTTATATTTACAGTAAATATATTTTTATATGAAATGACCGTTTCGACTCAAACTACAAGCTCGTAATTTAACATTAAAAATCGAACCCTCCTGAGTGAAATTCCTAGATCTGTCACTGATTGAACCAATATCTCTACTGGTTCGATTTAAAAAAAAAATAATAATAATAATTAAAAATATGTGAATGGACCATTTTTTGTTAGGAAATATATAATAATTAAATGACTATAATTTTTTAATGGTATAATTGGAATGACACAACAAAAAAAATGGTAAATTCCAACGGAAATCTTATGGTAATATATTCCAATGAAAATTCCAACGGATACTCCAATCAGGGGCGTAGCTAGGATTCAAAACTAGCCGGGGCTAGTTTAGTTAATATCATACTGGCGAGCATAGAAGGACAACATTTTTGCTCCTAATTATTTTAGTTTTTTCTAAAATAAATTGGTAACTAATATTGAACACTATTGTACTTTGTCCATCTTACAAAAATGAACAAGTATAAATTTCAAGCATCAAAAGAAAGATCAATTTTTCTTAATATTTTTTTTAAATGTTACTTATATTGTTTTCCTTATTTAATTTATATTTATATCAACAAAAGAGGAGATCAAAACTTAAATTTTACATTCGATAGTAGTTTTTTGTTTTCATTAACTAGGTAAAAAAAAATATGTAAAAAAAATCCTAGGTAAAAAATAAACATATACTCGTGATACAAACAAATATATTAATGTTTAACCATTTATATAAATTTTTAATATAATGTGCCACATTGTTTTAGCAACCATTAAAACAATAAAAAGTGAAATTTATGATTATTTTATTTCATACCTATTTATACCATCAAATTTCATTCTTCACTTAATGAAAATGAAATTTTAAAACAAAATGCTAACTATTGTTTTCAAATATGGAATATTCAATCTTGCCTTCCCATCGAATTACAAATATAGCATACACACATGTAGTGTGTGTAAATTAGACACTTAAATTCCTTTAGGATATTTTCACATTACATCTCAAAGTCTATTAATTTTTTCGTAATTGTCTAATATAAATTAATTTAAAATTCATTAACTAATATATAATATAATTATAGTGTTCCTTATTTTTTAGGCCTGGGCTACAGCCCTAGTCAATTTATATGTAGCTACGCCCTTGACTCCAATGATATAATTTCCGTTGGAATGATTCCAACGAAAGTATTCCGTTGTAATGAGTTTTCCATTAGAATTTTAAATGGAATTTGATGATTTCAACGGCTGTTTTCCACTAGATTTTTACCATAATAATTTTCGTTGGAGTATAGAATTTTTGTAGGAATTTTTATTTCCACCTCCGTTGAAAAATCTACCGTTTGAATCTAAATCCAACAAAAATTACAATGAAAAACTCATTCTAACAGAATATTTTTGTCGAAATTTCTGTAGGAATCCATTAAAATATATTTTCATTAAAAATTTTCATTAGAATTTCATTATTATTATTTTTTTGTAGTGTGATAGAGAAAAAAGGAGACTAAATAATAATTTTTCTTGTTATGAAATTTTTTGTCTTCACTTTCAGTTTACAATGAGATAAATCTTGCTCACAAACAAAACCCTGAAATTTTCAAATTCTCTTTTCAAATTTTCGAGCTTTAGCTAAAAAAAAAAAAAAAAAAAAAAAAAAAAAAAAATTCAACACAAAATTTTCCTTTCTGCTCGAGTGGAAGGAATATATTACATCATTCTTAGTAAAATATTAATTTAAATGTTCAATTTCAATGATGAATAACCATATATAACAAACCAAAAAAAAAAAAATGATTTTGTGGATTAATAAGATGTAATATTTATAATTACCTGTTCTTTCGATAATAAGCTCATGGGGATTATTGTTGGATATCTCAAAACCGGCACTCGCTGGTCGTCGGTCTTCAACACTTTTCTTCACGTCCCAACCTTCATTGCTCTCCATTTTACTGTATTATATCAATATTCAAGCAATTAGAGCAAACAAAATGACTCACAGCACTTTGTATAAATAAATAAATAAAATAGATAACATCACGTTAGGGCCCCACTGAAATAGTAGCCACTTGCTCTAATAATCAGTACTAGTACAACACTCGTGTATTACACGTGTAATGAGAACAAATATTTTAAATTTTATTTACTTTTTTACAAAAAATATATATTATTACATATTTTAAAATGACATTTGTAACTTGTGTCACTTACATGTGTTTTTTTTTTTCAAACGATAGAATTTATAGAAAAAATAAATACATAATTACAACCGGCTCACTAGCCGAATAAGGGAGGACTACTACTACTACAGGTAGCCTAGAACACAACACACAACAAAATCACAAAAACTAAAAACCCCACTAATGAGGAATATATATATACATCCCACCGGGAGAATTCATCACACTCCTAAAAGCGGAGAAAAAAACATTGACGCACACTAACAACACAACCAAACACACAAACAAAAACCGAACACACAAACAAAAATAAATCTAAAATAAAGCAAAGACGACAGCCCTCCCCCGCCGGACGGGAAAGCCAAGCTCCACCACACCCTAGGCAAGCACCCATCGCGAAATACCGAAAAAAAACCACGAGATCCACGGCCCAAACACATCGGATCCAGAAACTCTCCTACTGGGCTAACCAGATCCGGACCACAAAGCTTGACAGCGCCTACCAGTATTCCACAGTCCCGACCCAAGCCGGACCACTCCACAGCCCCCCACGAGTACACCAGAGCCACTGCACCACCGCACAGCCGCTGTCGGAGGACCCCATCTTCCAAACACCATGGAAGGTCGGGCAAGGGGAAAACCACGGCTAGACCGTCGCAAAGACGCCCACGAGGTTCGCCGAACAACATGCGCAAATCGCCACCCGCTTCTCCCGCCATGGCAATCAGAGCTAGATTGGAACCACGCGAGGGGGTGGAGACAAGTGAGCGCCACAATCATGTGGGCCCATGAAGAGTCAGATGTTCGCCGAAATTAGGGAGGGCTTGGGCCGCCGGAAGAGAGGCTCATACTGATTGACGAGGCTAGGGCAAGAACAATGGGAATTGGGGGTTTTCTGTTAGGAGAGAACAACGTCCAAAGTTAAGTTGACTTACATGTGTTATATTATAATAATTTTATAACTTATATCATATAGGTATTGGAATACAAAGATGTTAATTGGTAAGTAATTTTATTTTTCTAATTAATATTAAAAACAAATTTATTATTGTTATATAGATAAATATAATTTATTTTTTGTACATACAATATGGATGTTAAATCGAAACTCACCAAGAGATGATTAATTTGATATATTATATAAGTAAAACTGATAAAAATACAAAAGTTATTAACTTTTAAAATATATTTACAATTCAATTGTTATAATAAGGAATGATATTAAAATGCAATTAATACATGTCACATAACCATAAATAACCAACATATTTATGGATAATCTGAACTTAATTATTTTTGGATTGCAAGTACATTAAAATTTATTCAAGCTTAATAACAAATAATGTAATTTTGCCACATAGAATCTCGAAACATGCGAGTCTGTCATTTAAGTTCAGCACGTTCTGAATTAATATATAGGGAGCTATTGGTAATTTTCTAAAAATTTTATTTAAATTTAAGGAGGGCATCCCTACAAACACAAATGGACCGAAAATCTTTTTGGTAATGTAAAAGTGTGTGATCAATTTGTATGATTATGTCTAGGTGTGGAATTTTAGAGAAGCGTGCCAATAGCCAATAGGTGAAGTTGATTGGTTGGTTTGACGAATAGACTAAGTGCCAAAAATCATTGGACATTTTAGGAGAAGAACATGGCCCATGTCCTATACATAGATATTTTCTAAAGTGACGGGTTTAACTTTTAACCTATTGTTTGAAACCGAACGAATCGAATCTCATGGTCATATGTACACTTTTTTTTTCTTTTCTTTTTTTTTTTTTTTAAACAACTTTTGAACTAACATGTACATGACATTCAATGTGAATGCTAACATTATGATATGGTTATCTACATACAATATGAGCTTAATTGGATAGGTGTCTATGTATGAGAGAGGTAGGTTTGAGACATTCAATGTGAATACTAACATTATGGTATGGTTATGTCTAGATTTCTTTTATATATTGAAACCTTAGATTTGGATGATATTACATTTTTATCTTTTATGAATGAGAAACATGTTAGATTCAACAAGTTCTATGATCTGTTGTTTTGCAATTAGATAGTGTGAGTCATCATCGGGCGAACCGAAGATCATTCTATCAGTTACTTCCGAAACAAGAATAATGGTTCACAACCTAGATGAACATGGACACCCCATCCGAACGGTTGTAGTGTCAACGGTACAATTTGTCTTGACTGATTAGTTGCACTAGTACATTTATGTATTGAACATGATCGCAGAGAGGAGAAGTTCGTTTTATATTGATCGTCGTAAACGAACTAGGCCTCGGTTATTACTGCATTCTCTTGACCCGTAAGATATTAAATAGACAAATATATCAATAATTATTACTTTGATTCACACAAGTGAGGTTTAGTGAATTGGACTAATAGACCGACTGTCTTGAGTAATATTGTTGTATGTATGATGTGCTATTAGGATATTTACAGTTACCATGTACGTTTAGTTTGATGATGCCCCCGGAGTGAGTTCATGGAGGATTATTATGCTAAACCCTGCAGGTGCATTAAATTTCGACACAATAATAATGTGATGAACGAGGGCTGGCTTCAGTGAAATAATAAATGAATTAATTCTTGATTATCAGTAATTGAATTAATCAATGAACATTATATCTTAAACATGAGGAGATAATTCGGGTAATTATAATTGGAGTCTCAATTGTAAATTGAGCTAGAAAAATGGAGTACAATATATTATGTTGGTGACCCATAATATTATTTAATTAGTTAGAGTAGTGATTTTGGCCCACAGATATATAGTCTAATTAATTAAGGAAACCTATTTCTAACCTCATAAGGGTCCCTACTGTAGCTCTATATATACATCATTAAGTTCATGAGAAGTGGAGAGTTGGACACAATACACGCCCCACGCGCGTCGTTCTCTCTCTCAATTCTCATTCGAGTTTTATCTTCTTCTTGTTGCTCCACTGGTAAGTTGAAGAGGCGTTTTGAGATATACAGTAGAAGATCCTGTGGTAATTGAGATACATATATTCATCAACCCCGTGATCAACCAGAGCCATTTCACGACGAGCCTGACCCACCGGACCGCCGGCCCGACGAGCTGGACCCACCGCGACCCAGTCGAACGCAAGCTGCGAGCTAGCCGAAGCCCCGACCGCCCCGACGCGCCACCCGAAAGCCGCGACCCGACCTGACCCGACCCGACCCGACCCGGCGATTCCGACACGACCCAATCGCACATGACACGGATCCCAGTTCGTGATTTGTACATAACAAGATTCTCACAGATCCCAACACAAGTGTTCTTCAAACTTCAACCATACAAACAACATTTAGTTTCTTTGAGGAAGAACATTAAGATATCAACCAAGTTCTATGGCCCCTACACTATCGTAGAAAATATTGGGACAGTGTCTTTCCATTTAGCTCTTCCTCCAGACTCCAAAATTCACCCAGTCTTCCATTGCTCTCTCCAAAAAGCGCCGACTACATCTAAACACTAGATCTTCCAACCAACTTCCTGACACATATGAAGAAGGAGTCATTAGGGCGTGCACCAACTGCTATTAATGAAAAACGGATGATTTTTACGAAATGGAACAAAAATACTTCAGGATTTGGTTCTATGGGATGATACCCCTCCTCAACTTCGAACTTGGGAAGATGTGGTCTTCCTCCATCGTTGTTTCCCAGATCTTGATCCTTGTGGTCAAAGATCTAAAAATGGTTGGGGTAATGTTAGATACCCAACAACCGTCGACGATAAAAAAAGGGTGATTTTGGATGAAAAATAGGTTAACTTTGTGGGTGAATGGCCGATTTTGGTCCAAAAAGGGGGAAATTTTGGGAATTAGGAAAGTATGTTTGAGGAAAAGGGGTCGATTGAATTTGAAATGAAGGGATTAGGGTTTGACGTGGAATCTAAGGAAGAAGATCTGAAGACGTGCGAGATTGGTGTTTGTTATGTTTTTGTGCTTATTTTTATGTGTTTATATGTGTTATCGAGTC
>CACSLK010012206.1:3803203-3838494 GCA_902706635.1 Striga hermonthica | reverse complement strand
CGCCCTTGCTGCGAGCTCGTGAATTTTGTGGCGAGCTCGGGAGTGCCATTTTAAATTTGCGTGTTTTAGTGTGTGTATGGGTGGTAGTATAAATATTTTTCTTCCTTTGTATTTTGGGAATCCAACTTTCATTTTTCACTTTTCCATTTTGGGAAATCAGATTTTATTTTATTTTGCTCTCTAGATTAGGAGTTCATGCTATTTTCCGGGAGATTTTCCGGCGACTTCGGTTTCGTTCAAGTTTCGAGCTTTTGACTCCGTTTTTCATCGTCTACGCAATGGGAGATTGAGTATTTAGTTTTAAGGCTCTTTACTTCGTTTTTGCTCCGGTTTTACTTATAATGTTTATTAGAGTAAATTGGATTTGATTGATGATGGTGGAAATGTTTGAACTTGATTGCTTGCTTGAGTAGATAGAGCCGTTAATTACTTGTTGATCTCGGTTAGACGACTAGGGTTAGCAATCTAATACTCGTAGCTCGTTTATTCCGTATGTCGATTGATTATCATCCCGTATTGGTTATGGCTTGAGACTCCGGTGATCTAGATTGCGAATTGCTCGTCTTTTCATCTTGTTTTTAATTGATTGCTCGTTTTAAGTGCTCGTCTAGTGATAATCAAACCTCCAATCAATTGCTTAGAATGTTTAGGACTTTATTTTCCCTTTTTGTGATTTGGACGATCATATAGTAGACGAAGCTCCGAATAGCCTTCCTTCGAGATCGACCCGAGTCGGGTAACTCGGTTATCCTTTGCCCATCATTTTTTATACTAAACAATTGGGCTTCATTGATGTCTCGAAATTGGGCTTAGTCTTTATTATTTTATGTTTATTAGAGTCGGGCCAAAACATTTAATTAAGTGTTGTGATTTTATGTTTGGGCTGGTGTATGTCTAGGCCCATTTCTTATGATGGTATGTTAGCACATAGGACCCAATTGTAGGGTAAAAGGCATGTGTGATCAGAAAATTGGCATAATTGAAAATCTCTTTCTCTCTCTTGCTCCCTTCCCACTTTTTCTTTCTAGCTTCATCTTCCTCAAATATCTATTACATTTAATACAGAAAATTACCAAAAAATACAGGAAAGTATATATCTATATTTATATAAAGAGAGAACATATTTAACAAAAATAGTAACAAAAAAGTAAACCAGCATTTATTGTATTCTATTTTCGGTAATTTTTTTTAATTTTTTTAAATTATTCCCAAAAATCGTTCAACTATATATGCACCGTAAATTCATGGGTTTTGCGAATTTAATTTAGGTAAATTTCCACTGATGATTACAATTTTTCAAAAGTTAAAATTCTTTCTCATTTATTCCTATAAAAAAAATTGATTACCATAAAATCGAGAATTTCTAGTTAGACAAAATATTATCACATATATCTTTTTCGAATTACAGCAGATCAATTGTTTATTAAAAAAATCGGATTGCATAGAAATCGGGTTAATTTAGGTAAAATTCGGCATGACAATTTTGTAAAAAGTCAAAATTCTCTTATTTTTTTTTTATTAACAAATATGTTTACCATAAAATCGAGAATTCCAAATTAGAAAAAAAATATTATAACATATATCTTTACTTAATTGAAACAGATCATGCTTATTAAAAAAAATATTAGATTGCATAAAAATCAGGCACAATTTCAAATTTAAAATTAAAATTTTAAAATTCCTTATCATTTGGCCGGTTTGGCTATGAAGCCAACAGTTGACTCCATAATAGAGTAAACCTTCTATACACAACAAATAAACCTACCATATTAATAAAATTATATTAGTGTTATTTAAGTAGTAAGAGAATATGGTAGATTTACTTATTGTATATAGAAAGTTTTCCACTATGGAGCCGACTGTTGGCTTCATAGCAAAACCAATCATTTGGCTACTACTTTCTTTAGTTCAGATTTCTTTTAAACATAACTTTGTCAGATAATATTAATTTGAAATTCAAAATGAAATCGGATTGGAACATCCTAAAAATTTGGGTTTTGTTTAATCCTCTAGGATACAAATTTGAAATTGATTTCATACACTTACACAATTTTTTCCTTTCTGAAATGAGGTAATTTACAATTTTAAAATAATAAGGCTATAGGATGTCAAGAAGACGTTTAACAATCTCCGTTATATTTCGTTTTGAAATCTTCATCAAAGCTGTATAAGTCATATCATATATATCCCGCTAAATAATTTAATTAATTTATTTAAGCCTATCTAGAATCCTAATATAATTTGTGGCGATAAATGATGTACTATAAGATCAAACAAATAATGTTATGTACAAGGATGTGTTTAATAATATATAAGTTACATTTAGTTTTATTCCAATACATGCGTTTTACGTTCATCTAAATTTAAATACTTACATTAATAAAACTACCATGTGCGTCGTACGAGTACCGTACTAGTTACTGCTAATACAAGAGCCAAACAAAATTATCTGAAAGTCTCAAAATGTCCATCAAAAGTCATGTAAATTTTACAAAGTCCATCAAAGTCACTAAATTTAAAAAGTTTTTAAGAAACTCAAGAATACACCCCTTAAAATACAAATGTGTGCGCAACGTATTGGCCTTGCTAGTGGCTAGGTCACCGTTGGTGTCCCAAGACTTGTAATTTTTTTAATTTAATCTTTCGTGATATTTTGAAACTATCATGAGAAATCGAATTTATCGTTAACATGTCATGAAATATTATGAGGGTATAACGGAGAATTTAGTAAAATTTAATACAGTAAATAGCCAATTATATATTAAAAAAAAGGGAGAGTATGCTACTGAACCTTCAACATAAGAGGACTTCATACATTTTCTAAAATACAGAGTGCCGACGCGCAAATTTAATTAATGAAAGAAATTTGATGCATTAAACCCGTTTTTAAAGGAGGAAATTGCACCCCATACTAACACAATTAAATTATATTACACTTTTCTACCCCTTATATATTTATTTTTAAAATTACCTAAAAAGTTACAAATATTTTTAATTATACCTAGAATTCAAAATACACTCCAAGCCCTCTTCGTTTTTATTCTTCGCCGTCACTTCTGTTTCTCATTTTACCAATCCCCAAATTTCTTTCTTCTACAATTAGCAGAACTCCAAAAATCTCATAACAATCAAATCCCAAATTTTAATTTCTTCTTCCCGCCCCCGCGTAGGGCTTCCGGCAACGGGGTGGTCGGCGGTTGGCTTGCGAAGGTCGCAGCCCATCGGAGGACGGGGCCTGTCGAAGGTCGCAGCCCATCGGATAGCGATCGGAGATGGAGGTCGTGGAGGCGCGGAGTTGAGGAGGGAGGAATCGGGCGATTATTCTGGCCAACCCATGTCCGAATTCTTCTTCAAATTTGTCGGAGTTCGTTGTGCAAATCGTCGATCTGAAACCGACCGGTACCAAGTACATGTGTATGTTTCGAAGGTCTGGAGATAAGACGGTATTTCGAGATGTTCTACGCGCTCAAGTATCGCAAGTTGGTGAATTCATATATTTGGTTATATGTTGGGTATATCCGAGATAATTATTACAATTTCTGTAATATGTTAGGTTATATGTTGGGTATATCCAAGTATATCCGAGGTAACTTTTCTCTGGTTATCTTGTTATATGTTAGGTATATCCGAGTTAACTTTTCTCTCTATCCGAGGTATCTTTTCCTCTTTCTATGCTATACACTTTGTCACTGGCTTTCTGCACCTGTTACACATTTTAATATATTTGAAGTATATTTTTGGTGTATGTCAGGTAATAATTCCCAAAAAAAAATCTCAAAATTTTGTGGTTTTCAAATATCCGACAAAATTACGTAAATATACCTCGATGTATTTGAATCGTGAAGTCACGATTTTCTGTATTATATCTTCGGTGAACTTATTCGATTGCAAGAACTCCGATTCTTCTCTTTTTTTTCTGTAGTATATGTTCGGTGTTTTGTTCTTTTTTCTGTCGCGATTAAGAGAAGGTTTGCAATTCAAATGTCAAATATTTTCCATAAAAATAGGGCTGATTTAAATTTGAATTGAAGATCACGATTTTTTTTTTTTGTTTCTGGTTGAAATGGCAGAAATCACGCAGGTCATTGTGAACTGAGAACGTTACAAGATAACTGAATTGATGCAATCTCTTAAATAAAATAGCTGGCTTAGGTATAAATGAAAATACTTTTTCATTAAGGTAAAATTGAAAATACTTTAATATCTAGTTGGAGGGGTAAAAATTTCCATTTTTAAAGTTATCTTGGAACATTAGTGAGGTCACAAAATTGAGAAAATTACTTGTTACACGACATAATAACATTTTTATTACATTTACACTACTTATATATAAATTTTAGCAAAAATGCCAAAACCAACATAATTATTTGCATAAACACTAGAATGATGGTTTAAATGCAATTATATTTTATTTATGGAATTAATATTTGATAAAAAAACGTTTCCACTTTTTATGCCATTAAAACTCCACATCTTTTTTCTCTTTGTCTTCTTCATCTTCTTTCTTTCTATGATTCTTTTTTTTTTTACTTTCTACAGAAGCATGAAAGCCGTCGGCAGTCCCTTCCGGCTCGTGAGTGGCGGAGGTCACCGGACAGTGGGCTTCAACTGAGGGCAGTTGGAACTTGATATGTCAGGCACCGGCGGGAAAATCTATATTATTACAACCAACGTGCAACGAGACGAGTTTGACGAGATGGAGACGGCTAAGGGCATAGAGTGGTGGGGTGTGGTCTTGAGCCATTGCTCGTGTCACAAGGGGGAGAGAGAAAGAGGACGGCTGGGGTTAAAAGGGCAAGGAACGGACGATACGATTATGTTATGTATATGTGCACGAATGATATACTTACAGTATATGGGGCTGGAACTCTATAGTTGTTTTTAAGATATGTGATGTTTATATATTTTATATGTTGTGTATATAGATAGTATATTTTCAGTATATGTGTTATGTGATGTTTATATATTGTATATGTTGTGTATATATGTAGTATATTTTCAGTATATGTATTCGTAGACACATTCACATATATGTATATGGTTATGTTGAGTATATAATCAATATTTTTTTTTTTTCTGAACGTACCAGGTTAAGATTAAGGTACGAGAATGAGAGAGAGATAGAGAGATAGAGAGAGAGAGAAAGAATAGATGAGAGAGAGAGTATTTTTAGGGAGATATTTTGTTATTAATGTAAATCCATTCATTTATGGTATTTCTCAATCATGATATTTATTTAAAATATGGTCCATATGGAGCAACCCTTCAGTTACGTGATTTAGTTAGGAAACTATATATCTATGCAGTGTTTTGGTATCTAGCAACTACCTAATTATTTTGCTTGAATTTCGTACATGCACAAATAATTTTAAAATTATGTAAACATGCAATTTTTTATGTTTAATAAAGGTACATATGCAAATAGGCCCACAAAATTAGTACAAGAAGAAGCCGTTTGTGGACGGAGAGGCCCACAAAAAGCCCATAAGGAAGGCCTGCTTCATCTGGTCATGGGCCGACATATCTTTGTTATATATCTTATAATTCTCCATATTACTGTGGCCCACCGGAATATTTTGACACATAATTCAGTTTATGAGAGAAGTTAATTGCTGCAAAATATTAAGTTGTAAATCCTTTAAAGCTAATCAAAAATTCTATGGAGCATTTTCTTATGGAGCCATCCATGACTTAGTGTATTGACACTTGTCTAAAGTACATTTTTGTAGGACACGTGTCAATACACTATTTGTGAATAACTGTGGATGGCTCCATAAGGCGAGCCATCCGAAACAAAAATGTAAAACTAAGTGTATCAATTGCAAGTGAAAACTTCCTTATGTAATGTAAAGTTAAGTACAGTTTAATAGTCAGACATGGCCAAAAACCGGGCCGGGTAATGACCCGGCCCGGCCTGCCGGGCTAACGGGTAGAGTATCGGCAACCCTGGACCGGCACGGACCTAAGGTCGTGCCGGGTCCATGACCCGGCGGGCCATGCCCGACCTGACCCATGTTTGGACCCGACCACATAAAAAAATAAAAAAAGAAAAATAATTCAAAAGCAATGTATTTTTCTGTGCCGACACGAACCGGGACCCGGCCCGTGGGTCAAGGTCGAAAAAAACATGACCCTTGACCGGCCTGTTTGAAATCCGTGTTGGGCCCGGACCCGTCGTCAACGGGATTGACCGGGCTGGGCCAGGTCAGCGGGTCGGGTGACCTGTGGCCATGTCTAGATCACCTTATTTGTAAATATAAATTAAGATTTTAATTGTACAAGAAGTTTTAACTATTAACATACTCCATTTTTTTTATTCTTAATTATCGTATTTCTTTTTAGACGAACAAATCATAGTAATAACTCAGAAAATTTAAAAACAGGTAACAATTGGTTTCATTTAAAATAATTATTATTCTATTAGTTATAGAAAATAAAAAATTATATATTATTTTTATTATAATTTTTTTCCCAAACACGGAATACACGATGTTGTACTAGTTTAATATTTATTACTCAACAAAAGAAAGAAATTCTAAAAGCTCAACAATTATCTATTGTGATAGATTATCCATGTGACCCAATAGGAACACTTGTTAATGTTAAAAATCTTGATAATATATTGTCACGTGAATTCGTTTAAAACAACCATCCACAATATTTCAGGTTCAATCAAAAAATTATGTCACCTAAAAAATAGACTCAGTCTAAAAAATATGTTCTCCAATGTAAATAGAAGTAGAATGAGTCCTGCTGATTTGTCAGCCAGAAAAAAGACTCGATCTATTCTTTAGTATATTTTAAATCCAAGTAGAAACCGGGTCTCTTTGCATTGGAGTGAATTTTGTTAATATTACGTAGTTTATCCATGTAATCCAAAACGTAGGTTTCTTTACAAGCCACATAGACGAAACTCGACTCAATGCATCGTAGATGCTCGTAAGAAAATAGTTGCCCTCTTGGTGCTTTAATGGTAGCACTCAATTTTCTATTCAACATGGCCATCTTTTTCCACAAAATAAGGCTGTTTACTATAAAATGATGACCTCAATTAGTGGCCCATTAGTCATAAGATAGACTAATTAACTTATTCTCAAGTCATTTTCTCAAATAGTCACATGAGCTTCTGTCAAAAATATATAATCAAATCATAAACTAAAAATGTGGGTGTCTGCATGATTTATTCTTCAATCACAAACTTAATTTATTCATCATAGAAAAAATGTTCCAGAAGATTGCTTCCATAGACTATTAAAAGCTTGCCTAAATTGAATCCATTCTTTCTTTTCAAAAGGGCCAACAAAGAAAAGGATAAGAAAAAGAATATAATCTCTTGTTATAAGTTGGTGATCCTTACGTTGGTGACTCGATAATATCGACCAATTAAAATTGTGACACGTGTCCTTTATATTATTAAATAAATATTTTAAAAAATAATAATTGTTAATTAAACTAACAAAATTCAATTTTGCTATGGAGTCAATATCGGGTTTCATAGTATAATCAATCTCTGCATATGAAAAGTAGAAAACACCATATTTTTTAGTTATTTACAAAATGTAATTAATTTTTTAAATGATATGTTTACTTCTGTGTATAAGGTTGATTTCATTCATTGTGGAGTCAATTGTTGTCTCTATAACAAAACTGCTAATAATATAACCTTAAAAACTCTTGGGAAAAATTCATATATGGTAATCAATTTTATTTATTTTTTGCTTTTGGTACCCGGAACTTTCACTTAATGAATTTTTGTACCCAACATAGACATGGCCAGGTGACGGGTCCCGGCTCGGACCGGCCCGGCCCGGCGGGCCACTGGTCCTGGATTGGGCGATGAACCGGCCCTGTACCGGCGGGTCTGAAAACCGTCGGTTTTCTGCTGGGTCCGGTCAGACCCGCCGATTCCGGGGTTTTTTTTTTCAAGTATATATTTTTATATATATATATATATATATATATATATATATATATAATACATGTTCATTTTTTTATTGCGAATGAAAGTGAACGTAGTTCTTTTACAATACGTCTCGAATTGCTTATATTTATTTTTTAGACCCGTGGTTATAAATTTGTTCACAAATCACTGGAAGTTTGGAACTGATGAATAGAGGGATGAAATTAATGTGAAGTGTTGACGACTCGGCGTGAGTTTAACATTACGTTATTTTGCAATCATTTTGCCGAACCTGAATAAAAATTAAGATGATAAGTACATATATATAAGAGTTCTATTGTTTGTGCTATCATAGACGTAATTTATATTTCAAATCATAATACATAATAAAGACTATTGACATCACATCACAGTCATACATGTCGTTAATGTTTCAACATCAATTTCATTTCGGACAATGATATCTTGTCAATATTCTTCATTATGTATTATGATTTGAAATATAAACGTCTGCGATAGCACAAACAATATAATTCTTATATATATGTACTTATCATCTTAATTTTTATTCAGGTTCGACAAAATGATTGCAAAATAATGTAATGTTAAACTCACGTTCGAGTCGTCAACACTTCACATTAATTTCATCCCCCTATTCATTAGTTCCAAACTTCCAGTGATTTGTGACCAAATTGGAATGAACATTGTTTTCTGATTTGCTTATTAGTATCAAATTACAGAGAATAATATGATGGATAAATCGATTATCATGCGAATAAATGGACACTTGAACACGAATGAGGAAGTCATTCAAACTTTTCAGTGCCGATGTCACTAGACGTTTTCAAAGAGGACGATAAGCTTATATTGTAGGGCTTCAGCGGTTGAAGCCCTGCAAAATAAGCTTATCGTCCTCTTTGAAAGCGTCTAGTGACATCGGCACCGAAAAAGTTTTAGTGGCTTCATCATTCATGTCCAGTTTTTCATTTATTCGAGCGTAACTGATTAAGCATTCGTGTTATTCTTTGTAATTTGAAACTACTTTTAAACTTTGATACAAGATGATGCTTTTGTCCAAAAATAGTTAGTTTATCAGTATGTTGAGTTTCACCAGCCTCATAATACAATCCTACTGCAATACACAGCCTCGAGTAATACCGTCGTTTTTTTTGCTAGTGTCCTACAACACGTTAATGAATGGAACTTGTCCATGTTATCATCTTTGTCGTACAATATATTTATACCATCATCACACAACAATTGTGTAGTGATAGTATACACATTTTGTGCAACAAAGATGATGACAAGGACACCTTCCATTAAATGACGTGTTTTTTATGACACTACAAAAAAAAAATAGCGATATTACTCGGGACTGTGTATTGGAGTCGGATTGCATTATGAAGCTGATGAACCCCAACACACTGAGAAAATAACTTATGTAAGGTTTTCGAAGTTGGATGAAAGGTTTCTTAAGTAATTGACATTTAAATATGGACTTGAGCTTAATTAACATTTAATAAACATCCGAGGACAGATGATATAGTCAATTAAGGTGCCTATGTATCCCTAATATAGGGAATCAAAGTCCACGTAGTTCTTTTTGTGTGTAACTATTATGAAATTTTTAATAACTTATGACGTGGCATAATCGTTGTCACTGATGTCAAACTTAACTTTGATACGAGATGATGCCTTTGTCCAAAAATAGTTAGTTTATCAGTATGTTGAGTTTCACCAGCCTCATAATACAATCCGACTGCAATACACAACCTCGAGTAATACCGTCGTTTTTTTTGCTAGTGTCCTACAACACGTTAATGAATGGAACTTGTCCATGTTATCATCTTTGTCGTACAATATATTTATATCATCATCACATAGCAATTGTGTAGTGATAGTATAAACATTTTGTGCAACAAAGATGATAACAAGGACACCTTCCATTAAATAACATGTTTTTATTTTACTACAAAAAAATGGCGATATTACTCGAGATTGTGTATTGAAGTCGGATTGCATTATGAAGCTGATGAACCCCAGCATACTGAGAAATTAACTTATGTAAGGTTTTCAAAGTTTGATGAAAGGTTTCCTAAGTAATTGACATTTAAATATGGACTTGAGCTTAATTGACATTTAATAAATATCCGAGGACAGATGATATAGTCAATTAAGGTGCCTACGTATCCCTAATATAGGGAATCAAAGTCCACGTAGTTCTTTTTATGGTTAACGGACAGTGACTAAGAATTCTGATGATGACCAAGTCCTTGACAGAGTTCTCTTGTTTGTGCCATAACAGGTTTATAAGAGAATTCAAAACAGAATACATAATGAAAACCTTATGACGTGGCATCATTGGTGTCTCTGATGTAAAACTTTTGATTTAATGTCGAACTCAAATAATGTGTTTGAGCAACAACCAGTAACAATGACCCGGAGAGACAAATCGTTATTCCCGTTGCACGTGAAAAAAGAATTCAAATTTCCGGATCATCGCTACTGATTGTTGCTGAAACAGATTATATAAGTTCATCATTGAATCAAAACGTTGACATCAGTGACACCGATGATGTCACGCCATGAGTCGTCATTATGTATTATGTGTTGAATACTCTTATAAACCTGTTATAGCACAAACAAGAGAACTCTGTCACGGACTTGGTCATCCTCTGAATTCGGATTCAATGTCTGTTAAATTATTAAAGTTATTTCTTTTTTTTTATTACACATTTATTTTCTTATTACACATTTATTTTTTACCTTGTTATTTTTTCAAACTACTGTGAAGTGCCGACAACGCGAAAATGGGCTTACCGTCGCATTATTTTGCGATCATTTCTACGAAATTGAGTTAGGATTCAGATGATAAGTAAGTATCTACTATATGTGTTCTATTGTTTGTGGTATTGCAACCGCAATTTATCATTCAAATTGTAATACCTAATAAATATTATTGACGTGACATCACAGTCGTACATGTCGTTAATGTTTGAACATGAACTTCATTTCGGACAATGATACCATGTCAATAATCTTCATTATGTATTACAGTTTGAACTTTAAATTTCGTCTGCAATGGCACAAACAACAAAACACTTATAGATACTTACTTAACATATAAATTCTAACTCAATTTTGAAGAAATGATCGTATAATAACGCGACGGTAAGCCCACTTTCGCGTCGTCAACACTTCACAGTAGTTGAGATTTACACCTTTATGGAATTAAACGACAAATATTAGATGCAGTGTAAGTTTTTTAATACTTCACTACTATATCACAAACAAAAGAAATGTGACTTGAATTTAGTCAACCTAATCTAATTGTATTTAAATATGGACTTGAGCTTAATTGACATTTAATAATTATGAAAGAATATAGTCAATTAAGGTGCCTACGTATCCCTTATATGGGGAATCAAAGTCCACGTAGTTCTTTTTGTGGTTAACGGACATTGACTCAGAACTCTGATGATGACCAAGTCCCTGACAAAGTTTTCTTGTTTGTGCAATTGCAGATTTATAAGAGAATTTAAAACAAAATATATAATGAAAACCTTATGACGTGGCATCATCGGTGTCACTGATGTCAAACTTTTGATTTAATGTCGAACTCCAATAATGTGTTTGAGCAACAACCAGTAACAATGACCCGAAGATACAAATTGTTATTCCCGTTGCACGTGAAAAAGAATTCGAATTTCTGGATCATCGCTACTGATTGTTGCTGAAACATATTATATAAGTTCATCATTGAATCAAAACGTTGACATCAGTGACACCGATGACGTCTGCCATGAGTCATCATTATGTATTATGTGTTGAAATCTCTTATAAACCTGTTATAGCACAAACAAGAGAACTCTGTCACGGACTTGGTTATCCTCTGAATTCGGATTCAATGTCTGTTAAATTATTAAAGTTATTTGTTTTTTTTATTACACATTTATTTTCTTACTACACATTTATTTTTTACCTTGTTATTTTTTTCAAACTACTGTAAAGTGTCAACGACTCAAATGTGGGCATACCGTTGCATTATTTTACGATCATTTCTTCGAAATTTAGGATTCAGATGGTAAGTAAGTATCTACTATACGTGTTCTATTGTTTGTGGTATTGCAACCGCAATTTATCATTCAAATTGTAATACCTAATAAAGATTATTGACGTGACATCACAGTCGTACATGTCGTTAATGTTTGAACACGAAATTCATTTCAGACAATGATACTATGTCAATAATCTTCATTATGTGTTACAATTTGAACTTTAAATTTCGTCTGCAATGGCACAAACAACAAAACACCTATAAATACTTACTTAACATATAAATTCTAACTCAATTTTTAAGAAATGATCGCAAAATAATGTTCATGTGTGATTTTACACCATATTCATATAGTATCTAGAGCTTATTTGTCGCATTATTGGTGTATAAATTGCATATTTGTGCTTTAATTCTATATTTGTTGGAAAGGTATTACACGTGCTTGTTTTGTAGATATTTTCACATATTTGTAGAGCTTTGGATATTGGAGGAGCATGGTGAGTGCCTGAGACCCCCGTGATAATGATAGATCGATGCAGAGATGAAGAGAATGGAAGAAACGAGCGAAACGAGCCGAAAATGAGCGTACAGTGGTGTGACACGACCCGTGACATGGGCTCCAAGGTCGTGTCACGACCCGTGTCGTCCAACAGAAGGCTGAAAGAACAATACATGCGACACGACCTGCGACATGACCCGTGACACGGGCGTGTCGGGTCGTGTCGCGCGCGCAGATAGTTTTTAATCTCTTGCCTTTTTGGATAAGGAGAGGAGTTTTGGACATTAAAAAGAACATATTAACCCTATTCTGAGGGGGGAACATAGAGGATACAAGGAGAAGGGCTTAGAACACACAAGAGAAGCAGTTGAGGAGCAAAAGGAGGATCAACTACGAAGGAATCAAGAAGATTGAAAGATCGACGAGATTCCTAGTTTTTATTTCTTCTTTTCTCTTGAACTTTAATTGATCATGTCGATTTTGAATAAGTCTATGTGTTTGAATTCGAACATGAGTAGCTAGATTTCTTTGATTCTAAGACTTGGTAGTAGATTAATATGTTGGGACTTTGGACGATTTATTTATAATTGATTGTTTTCTTTTGAACCCTATTCAAGTATTTTGTTCTTATTCTATGTTTAGAACTTGATCAATTCTTTTACATGTTTGACAATATTGTTCATAATTCGAGAGATGAGTTCAATATTAGGTCTTTAATATTTGACATAATTCACTTGCTTGAATCGAGAGATTAGTAGGTAATTGTGAGGATTTTAGATCTTTTAATCTATTTGGAGTTGAATTGCATGTGTTGAGTGGAGACGCTAATATATGTGATTTAATCTACGGTTTTATCAATCTCGAGAGGGACGATAGGCTAAGTTTGTGATCATCTTATAGGGTAGATAAAAAAAATAGTTAGTTGTGATATATTTGATGGAGCCCAACTGTTAATTGAACCCATAGTCTTAGAATCTACCATTCCCATATATTCTTCTTAAGTGTTTTTCTAGTTGTTTTCTTGTTGTTGATTTCTTATCTTTTGATTTATTTTCTTAGTTTAGTTAATCAATCTTATATTCGGTTGTCTAAATAAAATCGGCACTATCATAATCTAGTACTTGATTAATTGGTTGTTTGGTCTCTTGGGATACGACCTTGTTTGCCACATACTACGAGCGAAGCCGTACACTTGCGGTCGAACTTTAAAAATATAGGCGAACAAATAACGCGACGGTAAGCCAACATTTGAGTCGTCGGCACTTTACAGTAGTTGAGATTTAGTCAACTTAATTGTATTTAAATGTTGACTTGAGCTTAATTGTCATTTAATAATTATGAAAGAATATAGTCAATTAAGGTGTCTATGTATCCCTTATATGGGGAATCAAAGTCCACGTAGTTCTTTTACAAAAGATCTCGAATTAAGCATTTGCTTTCTTAAGTTGAAGGTCTCGATATGTAAAATCTTAGAAATTTTTTTAAGGCATATGTTTTTAATATTCATAATAACTACAATTACGTCAATGATGTCATGCGCACAACCTCCATTGTGCATCATATTTCCAACTCTCTCATACGCCTACAATAGAGCAATATATTGAAGTCCTATGGCAGTCTGTGTGATCGTTGTATATACTGCGATATTAGAGGCATATAAGAGAGTCGGAACCAATGATGTCATGATACACAATGAAGAATATGGGAAAGACAACATTGGTGTGATTGATATTATTGCTTAAATTTGTGAATGTTATTCTATAATAGAGAGAGTCGAAGTTAGCACCGTTTACGGCATACTTAAATGTGCAACTATCGTACAACACTACAATAAAACTACGGTCTTTTTTCTATAGTACCGTAGTTTATTTGTAGTGTTGTACGATAGTTGCACAAGTAAGTAGGCCGTAAACGATGCAAACTTCGACTGTCTCTATGTATAATGTAAGTATTTTATTATTCAATTATGTATAACAAATAATGTGAATTGTACTATCATGAAAAATTATTTTAAGCTTTCATATTAATATTGTTAAAAATTATTATACTACTATTTTATTATTTTGACCTTTGGAAAGGGTGGACAATTAGTTAGAGCTTCTCGACAATACAATTTCAAATATTTTTTGGTAATTGAGTTGGTGTACTTGAAATATTTTTTGTAATTGAGTTGGCACGCGTTTTGGTGTACTTGAAATATTTTTTGTAATTGAGTTGGCACGCGTTTCACTGAGAAACTTCTGGCCAATACAATTTCAAATATTTTTTGGTAATTGAGTTGGTGTACTTGAAATATTTTTTGTAATTGAGTTGGCACGCGTTTCACCGAGAAACTTCTGGCCAATACAATTTCAAATATTTTTTGGTAATTGAGTTGGTGTACTTGAAATATTTTTGTAATTGAGTTGGCAGTTTGGCACGCGTTTCACCGAGAAACTTCTGGCCAATACAACTTAATTATTAGTTTAATTGTCATAAATTTATTTAATTTCTATCATTGTTTAACTTATTCTATCATTTCATAATAATTTTGTTAAAAATGATTATATTACTATTATATTATTTTAAGTTCAATATTATTTTGATCGATATTTGAGTTTCACAAATGACTATATATTAAGGTCATATAATAAAAAAAATATTAAAAACAATGGACAGCTAAATTGACATTTATTAAGTGAAAATATCATACAAATTGTAAACTTTTTTGTTTTTGTTTTTTAAAAATAAAACATTTTCACTTATAAATGTCAGCTTAGGTGACTACGTATCCTTTTTATGGAGAATCAAAGTCCACGTAGTTCTTCTATTTACGTACCTTCAATTCAGACGAGTGGAAGTCTCTAATAGTCGTACTCGTCTTCGGCCGTCCCGGTACCGCTCGTCGAACTCGTGAAGTCAGATGCGTCGTCATCGTCGTTGTCGTCCTCTTCTGGCCCGTCGACGAGCATAGCCGTTTGCATCCTTCGTTCGGCCTTCTTCCAATCCATCAATAACATTTGTGCTTGTAGATTTTCGGGCGTCAACCTCGACCGTCGTGCGTCTAGCATGTAACCTCTCTCACTGAAAGCTTGTTCGACCGCAACTGTAGAGGCTGAAACAACAAAAATCTCCTTGGCCATCAAACATGGAATAGGATAAACGTTTTCCATTTCTGACCACCAATCCAAGATATCGAAGTTCAGTGGCGCAACTGGTTCACGTGCAATCCTGAGTATCAAATTCGACGTAAGGTAGTGATCCAGGTCGTTGTATCCAGTCCCCTTTGTCCTTTGGGGGTCAACATTCTTGTACGGATTTTTTTATGCCCACCACTCCTTGTAGTTTGTTGCGCCTGCTCGATTTCCGTAAGAAGAAGCACTGCTGCCGCCATGAACAAATGAGCTGGGATGCTCTCCTTGCGTGATCGTTGTTTCCCTGAACATTTCATACAACAAATCTTTTGCTTGCTCGACGAGCAGCTTAACGTTAGGTTTTTGACTGTATTCTTCCACCTCAGTCAGCAGTGGGAGTTCAAACATATGATTATAATAAAGGTTAAGATTATCCATCAATTCAATTTCACGTACACTAGGATCTAAAAAACATGCAACTAAAAATGTATCAGAATATAAAAATAATATTTTAACCATTTCTTTAACATTTCACTTACTAAATCTGTATATTTAAAATAATCAAGTTTGTAAAGATCAGATAAAGACCACATGATAGCTATACATTAACTTAATACAAGCTGAGCAGTATGATAATAAACACTGGAAAGCATGGAAGTAGCATTTTGAAATGTTTCTAAAATACTAATAAGTACTTTACAATTCTCCTAATCTGTTGTGGAGACTCGGATGTCACAGTCCCTACGGTTTGGATCGTTAAAGAACTTCTCCAACATCGACATAAATGGAACTGTGTCATTCAACATTTTATATGTTGAATTCCATCGGGCAGAACGTCGGGTTCAAATTTTTTAGGTTTCAACCCTTCATTCTTACAAAAACGCCCCCATGCTTTCATTTCTTGAGGACGTTTATGTAAATAATTAACAGCATTTCTAATTGACGTGACTGAATCTTTAAAAGCATTATAACCAGCTTGTACACATAAATTCAAGACATGACATATACAACGAATATGAAAAAATCTTCCTCCACAAATAGGTGAGCAAATATCTGTAAGTTCACGTATAGATGCAGTATTGGCAGTTGCATTATCAAAAGAAATGAAAAACACTCTTTTACCAATTTTATATTTGTCCAAAATTTTAGAAATTAAACGAGCAATATTAGATGCAGTGTGACGTTCATGAAATGCAACATAAGCGATTAAACGTTTTTGCAAACTCCAAGTTTCATCAATCCAATGACAAGTAATTCTCAAATAGAAGTTAGTTTGCCAATGATCAGACCATATATCAGCACAAATAGGTACTCTATGATTTAAAGATTTGAAAGTTTCTTGCAAAATTAATTTTTTTTCACTAGCAATTTTTCGAATATTGCGAGAAAGAGTAGTACGTGGAACCCGATGGCAGCCGGATTTAAAGCCATTTGAGCAAAATTTTCATACAAATCACTATCACCAAAACTAAATGGAAGAGATGAGGCAGAAACAAATTCAACTAAATGACGTCTATGATTATCATGGGAGTAATGAAAAAAAGATGGCGTACCTGTACCAGTGTCGGATGCGGAACTGCTGCTGGGGAATTGCGCCTGTGCCATGTCGATTCGCAACGTATGCGGGTGACAACTCTTTAGGTGTCTAGTCAAGGATCCGTACCCATCGCCTTTTTTGAAATGATATTGCTTCTTGTCGGTAGACGGACAATGGTTGCAGACTGCTAAAAAACAATTCGGACCTTTTTGCGGATTTGGGATCTTCTTGTAATGTCGTTGGAAGATGTCGGACCCCTTATTGCCACCCCTACCCGGACCACGACCATAGACAGAGGATGGGTGGTGCATGTCCGCCTCATGCTGCGTCTCTTGCTGGATCTCGTCCGGGCTCGTTCCAAATAGATCATCTAAATGGTCGTGATAAGACTGCTGCTCGGGCTCTTGCTGTCCGGATTGAACTGAGTCAAACAAGGCTTCTATTGTTGCTTCATCAATATCATTTGGGACAGAAGGAACATTAACATATATAGATGGACTAACAAATTCAGGAAGTGGAGGTACTGAAGAAGACGTGCCGACATTTCTCCGTTTATTTCCGGAAGTCGAACCACGACCACCACCACGAGAACTTGACATTTTTTAGTATAAAATAAAAAATGTAGAATATGTATACAAAATAATTACAATAAAGGAAATATAAAATATAAATTTAGTATAGATTATAAAATACAAAATAAAAGATTTTTTATGTATATATATATTTTTTTGTGTATATATATATATTTATGTAAAATATATAAACCGAACTTTTACTAAAAAATTTGAGAGAAAGAGCGAGAAGAGATTAGAGAGAGATGAGAGAAAGAGAGAAAAGAGGAAATTTTGGTGTGGAAAATGAGGGGGAGGGGGGTATTTATAGAATTTTTTTAGGATTTTTTTTTTTTTATTAAAAACTGATTTTTCGTTTTTTTTTTATTTATTTCGGGACCCGCCGGGTCGGGCGACACCGGCGGGTCGGAGCCGGATCAAGGGACCACAGTCGTTGGATCTCAACGGCTATAACGATCCAACGGCCACCATTTTTTATTTTTTTTATTTTTTTTTTTGAATTCAGACCGTGGGGCCCGGCCTGGCCCGGCCCGAGACCTGGGCCCAACAGCTACTTTACGTGTCAGATGTCAGTCGGGTCGGGCCGGTCCAACCCGGCCCGACCCGGAAATTTAAATATTATTAAAAAAAGAGGCGGGTCCAAACCCGGCAGCGGGCCACCCGGTCTTGGCCCGGCCCGCCGGAACAAAAAAAAAACATTGACCCTTAACCGGGCCGAATTGGCCACGGTCCGGTTCAAAAAACCGGCTCTATTCATGCCGGTACCGGTACCGGTTCGGGCCGGTCCGATACCGGGTCATGGGCCAGGCCACGGGCCGGTTCGGCCCGTGGCCATGTCTAACCCAACATTAACCGGCCCGTGGCCATGTCTAACCCAACATTATTAATTTTTTTTTTGTCCACGCTGAGTTTTATGTTAAAAACTATTGGTGGTCGTCAAACCTAGACATGGCCAAAAATCGGGTCGGGCAACTGGGTTGGGTTTCGACAACCCTGAACCGACACGGACCTAGGGTCATGCCGGGTCCATGACCCGTTGGGCCGGGCTGGGCCCGACCCGGGTTTAGACCCGGCTACATAAAAAAAAATAAATCAAAAGCAATATATTTTTTCGGCCCGCCGGGTCAAGGTCGAAAAAAACATGACCCTTGACCGGTCCGTTTGAAATCCGTGTCGGGTCCGGACCCATGGTCAACGAGTTTGACCGGGCCAGATCCGTGCCGGTTCCGTGTGGGGTGACCCGTTGTCACCGCAAAAACAATAGAAAATTCAGAAAAAAAAAGTATGAAAATAAAAAATTGCAAAAAATGCCAATTTAAATTGAAAGGTTGTATAATCTCAAAACATTATTAAGGGATATTGTAGACCGAGAAGAACAAGATAAAAGATCACCTACCAAATTTGGACAACCGGGTAAACGGAAATCGCCAGATCAAAACTTTGTCCCGCTAAAAATATTATCGGTATTTTCACAACTATTTAGGCTGATCGACGATCAGGAGATATCATTGGAATCGTAATAAAAAAATATTTTTATACAAATATGTTTCATGAAAATCCAACGGCGGATCTCTAATGAATTTCTGAAAAAGTTTTAATGTTTTTATTTTTTTAAAAAAACTTAACAATGATTAAAAAACTTTTGAGATATTATATAGTGAAATTAAGTATGTTGCTGGAAAGATCGAGTCGAGATATTTGAAATGATATATAATTTGTTGAAATTCATAGTTGGTAAGCGGGTGACAAATGATAGCTGACAGTGGTGGCCATGGGCGGAGCCATGTTCATTTCTTCCCGGGCTTTAACCCGGGTAGACTTTTTGGGAGCATGTATATATATAATATATGTATATATAATATATATGTATATACTTAAAAATTATATATTTTTATTTGTTTATATATAATAAAAATTGATATTGGACAATATATCTAACTAACTAATTAAAATATATAGCATAATAAAACCACCAAACAATTTTAAATTTAAACAATCATCTCAAAAACATTAATTTTGAGGGGGTCTTATGACAAAATCAAATACTTAGTGTTTATTTTGATAAGTGTTCTTTTTTAGAACACTTAATTTAGACTACAAGTTAAATTTGAGAAATAATTGTTCAACAAGTTAAATTTATTCTTAATAAGTGCTCTTTTTCTCTCTTTTTAGTTTTTATTTTCTTGTTGTCATAATGAAGTGTCATTGACTTTTTTAAGTCTAATTCTAAATTTAAACTACAAAAATATTACTTAAATGAATATATTTCCAAAAATAGTCGTTGCAAAAGCACTTAAAAAATAATATTTTTTATCATAAATTTTTTGCTATAATTTTAGCCCGGGTAAGTTATAAATCCTGGCTCCGTCCCTGGTGGTGGCCAGCAGCGGCAGGTGACGGGTCGAGGAGATGCTTGAATCTTCTATTCATGTTTAATAGCTCATATTTTTTTAATTATTTTGATTTTTTGTATGCATGAACTTAAGTTATATACAATTTTTTAATTTTTATATGCTTTAATAAAACCAACATTTATCAATACTTTTTCATATTAAAGATTTTATTTTAAATCATCTTTAGAAGTAACTCTAAATTTTAGTTAAGACAAAATTTGTGCAACTAATATTGAAAATTTAAAATTCAAACAAAATATAAAAAAAAAATCCTAAAATAAATTATTAACCATTATATTATTTTAAATAATTATTTTATAATAGAAAAAATTCAATTGTAGATAAAGTATTACTAAGTATGAAATTTAAGTGAATGTTAATATTTATTACTATATTATATAGGATCAAAGTTAGCATAAAATATATTAATAACACATCTAATGTCATAATTCGGTTCTTAATTTCGGTTCTTCGGTTCGGTACGGTATGTGACGGTTCGGTTCGGTTCTCGGTACGAATATTTGTGAAATCTCAAAAACCGTACCAATTATTTTTTGGGTTCAGTTCGGTTCGGAGAAAGTCAAACGGTTATTTTTCGGTTCGGAGTAATTTTGGTTCGATTTTCCGAACGGTTCAGAATTCTCCGAGTCACGTGCTCAGTCCTAATTGGCTCTAGGGGTGAGCGTAGGTCGGTACGGTTCGGATATTGATAAATCTCCAGAACCGTACCAACTTAGGAGATCCTAAAAATCGATCTCCGGAACCGTACCAAAAAGTCGGTTCGGTTTGGAGATTTTTATTTTTCGGTTTGGTATTCGGGACTATTGGGACGGTTCGGTTCGGTATGGTTTTGTTCAGATATTTGGAGACTTTTTTTTTTTAAATTATTTTTGAATGACTACCTAGTTATATATTAATTTTTATATGCTTTAAAAAAACAACATTCATCAATAATTCATCATATTGAAGATTTTATTTTGAAATCAATTCTAGATGTAACACTAAATTTTAGTTATTTAATTTTTATATGCTTTAATAAAACCAACATTCATCAGTATTTCCTCACATTAAAGATTTTATTTTGAAATAAACTTTATAAGTAACTCTAAAAGTTAGTTATAACTAAATTTGTGCAACTAATATTGAAAATTTAAAATTCAAATAAAATATAATATTTTTTTCTTAAAAAAATATTCTTTAAACTTTTATATTATTTTAAATAATTATTTTATAGTAGAAAATATTCAATTGTAGATCAAGTATTACTAAGCATGAAATTTAAGTGAATGTTAATATTTATTACTATATTATATAGAATCAAAGTTGACATAAAATATATAACACATCTAATGTTATAATTCGGTTCTTAATTTCGGTTCTTCGGTTCGGTACGGTACGAGACGGTTCAGTTCGGTTCTCGGTACGGATATTTATGAAATCTCCATAACGGTACCAATTATTTTTTTGGTTCGGTTCGATTCGGTTCGGATAAAGTCAAACGGTCAACGGTTATTTTTCGGTTCGGATTGATTCAAATTCGATTTTTGGAACGGTTTAAAATTCTTGGAGTCTCATGTTGAGCAAGCTACCCACTTGAAAATGAAAAACTAAAGAGGACACTCAACCAAAGAGTGACCCACTCACTGTAAAGAGGGGATTGGGAATGGACAATGATAGGGAAATGCTTCTAGAAACACTTGCATGTGCTGGGGATATTATATATCACTTGCTGAATAATTTGCTTAATTTATTAGATATACGGAAAAAAAGATCATCAGTCACCATCACCATTGGTAAGTATGCGTCCAATATCGCACTTCTTTATTTCACCACAATTCACAACCACGTTTAATTCCGTAGTTGATTTTTCAGATAATGTTATATGTCCCAAAAGAAAATTTTTCTTTTTTTTTTTATTTGGTATCGGCCTAAATGCAGACTAGACTAAAACTCGACGGGGGTACGAGACCGAAAATTTTTCTTTAAGAGGGGTTGTGACGAAATCTAGAGAATTTATTCATGCTCTGCTTTTTTATTATTATTATTATTATTATTATTATTATTATTATTATTATTATTATTATTATTATTATTATTATTTTGACATAAAATTGGTCCAGTCGAACTGGTTGAACCGGTCCAGATTTATTGTTAAAAATAAATCTTATAATATTTAAAACAAGATAAATAAAAAAATACGCATTTAAATATAATATAAGTTATTGTTAGTTAGTTTAAGTATTTAAATATTTTAAATTGGATTAAAATTTAATTAATCAAGTTCTTTATATAAATTTTATTATATAAACTTTTATATATATTTAAAATATTAATAAATAAAAAGGCGGTCCAACCGGTTCAACTATTGGTCGGACCAGTGAACTATTGAACCGATAGTTTGACCAAATCGATGATCGGTCCGATTTTACAAAATCTTGTAACGGACTAGTGATTAGTGAATTAAAATTGATATAATGTGTGTGAATGATTAATTGATATCATTTAATTATGCTGATAATTGAGAATAATAGAGTTAAATTTGAATTAAATTTTAAATTAAAAAAAAATGATTAATAAAAATGATTGAATATTTGGATTTTGATTTATATCCAAGCATATAGTCAGTATCGAAAATATCCATCTTTTGGTTATACAACACCGGCTAAGGCACGCAATTGTCATCTAGAACATTGATATACCATATTTTCACTTGCTTGTCGATAAATAAAAATATTAAAGAATTAGTATTTTCGTTTTTAAGGTGTTAGATATATGTGAACATACATGTTTTTAGTTTTTACAAAGAACTAGTAGATCTCTTGTGCACATGCACAGATTTACATAAAATATTAGTAAGTAATATTGAAAATTTAATATTAAAATTCTAGATAATGAACATATTACATTTTCAAAAATTTGATCAATAGAAAAATAAATTAAAAATTTTATTATTATGAACAATTATTTATTATCATTAATAATAACAGTTTGATTATTATTACTATTATTATTATTATTATTATTATTATTATTATTATTATTATTATTATTATTATTATTATTTTAAAAAAACAATTGTTTATAAGCTTCTAAAGTTGTTTGACTATGCTATTAAAACAATTTACTAATTGTTTTTAAAGAAATTTTTTCATGAGATACAAAAGAAAAAGATAATATTGATGTTAATATAAATAACTTGAAACAATTATTTATAATTATGTAATTTATATTTATTGTGAATTATTATTAGTTGGTATTAGCAATAACTATTATATTATATAATAGAAAATACATGATTACACTTAATATGATGTGTTAATGATAAATTTTGTAACTGAAAATAGAGGAAAAAATTTAGAGGTTTTATTAAATAGGTAAAATTAAATGTTAAGCTAGCAATTATATATATATTATTAAAAAACAATTGTTTATAAGATTCTAAAGTTGTTTAACTATGCTATTAAAACAATTGACTAATTTTTTCTAAAGAATTTTTTTATGAGATACAAAAGAAAAAGATAATATTGATGGTAAAATACATAACTTGAAATAATTGTTTATAATTATATGATTTATATTTAATGTGAATTATTATTAGTTGGTATTAGCAATAACTATTATATAATATAATAGAAACATACATGATTACACTCATTAAGATGTATTAATATGAGAAGTAAAAATATTAATCACAAAATTTTGTAACCGAAAATGGAGGAAAAAATTTAGAGGTTTTATTAAATGTTTTATTAAATGCTACATGCTAGCAATTATATATATATAGATGACAAAGAATGGCACCAACGAAGAATCATAACGAACGACTCGATCAAATCTCGTGTAGGATCCTCGAACAAACTCGAACAAAGAATTCAAATAATCAGCGTCAAGGCACATGAAACACGCTCTGTAAGACAAGTTTTTCGTAGATTTTAATGCTTACGGTTTTCGACAAACGTCAAAGATCCAATGACTTATATCTTGTGTATAGTGATATTTCAAATACACAAGATTTTGGTGAACTTACTTTCTTTATAATTCTCATGAATCGAAGAAAAAATAATGAACATGAGATGCATATGAACTAGTTTATGTTCTATTTCAATTCCATATATTTGTATTAAATGTCAATAACTCTATGAATTTCAAATTATATGGGTACTAGTCAGTGTGCTAGAAGTCGCTAGCGCCTAGAGCGCCTAGCGGGGCCTAGAAATCAAGATTAAATACTTTATTTATTTATTTTTCTACCTACAAAATAAAGCAATCTCGACTTAGAATAAATCAACAAACCTAAGTCCGAATGATAATATTAATATTTTATAAAAAAAAAAATGATAAAAAAATAATGTAATAAGTACTTAAAAAAATTAAAAAAATTGACCGCCAAACTGCCTGACCGCCAAGCCACCTAGGAGCGCCTAAGTCCGCGAAGGCCCGCCTAGGCGCCTGACCGAGTTTTAGCCGATTTATGCAAATCGGAGGCGGTCGGGCAATGTTAATTGTGTATGATGTTATTTCTAACATTATATGGTGCTATCATTTTCACAAATGGTAATGTAAATTGTGTTGCTATTATTAATATGATTAAAAATAACACTAAAACACAATCAATCGTAGCACTACATACAACTAAAATAGCGATTATCACAGTTCTTACGCTAATGCTTTGTTCTCATTTGAATCACATCCTTATACATATATATAATATATATATAGACAAATATCTCACATTTCTCAATTATTTAAGACGTGCTCGTTGATGATGATGATGATGATGATGATGATGATGATGATGATGATGATGATTAGGAAAAAGTACTCACTCCGCTTTACTTAATTATTAATGGAAGGAGGAGTAACCCATTAGACTTATAAGGTGGGTCTATTTTCCATGTATGAACGATATTGGAGGCTGCTTTCAGGTTTTCGGTCCCCCGCCTCGTCCGGTCAAGCTGCTCCTCTCTCTGCCTTTGGTGCGTCCTAGTTTCATAAGGAAGCATTCAGTACGGGGGAGAAGTACCTTACTCTACTCAGTTGGTCAAACTTCCTCTTTGCTTTCCTTATCATGAGGGTCAATGTAATTGAGAGAAAGCATCATCCGGAAAGCTCCAATACATTCAATAATGAACTAGATCCTTGTGTTGCCCAAAGCTACTTTCCCCAACGATCTCTTTTCAAGGTTCCAGAACCTGTTTATTCCTATTAAATTAAAGTGAGCGCTCGTCAAAAGCTTGAATAGCTTCGTTCCTTCCATAATAAAAAAACAGAGCCTTGTTGGCGTTGGCAAACTACAATCACCCTCAATCAGTCTGACGAGTCACTAGCCTTTCTTTCCTACTTGGTTGGCATTTATATGTTTCGATGAGCCCTTTCAAGTGGTGCGCAAGAAGAACAAATCAGCCAACCAAGCAAACATCTCAAGCCAACCGGGGCCGAAAATAGCCGTGTAGTCACTTTCCTTGGGAGCTTTTCCCCCATCTAATATAAATATAGGGAATCACCTGTATGGGTTCAGCTCGCTTGAGCACTTCAAAGCAGGCGATTTCCCAGGTCTAGCTCGAGTTTCCAGTCTATGGGCCTAAAGAAGGGGCAAGGAAATTCCCCTCCAGTCGTGTGACTGCAAAGAAAGAAGAAAAGGAGATCGGGTTGGTCCTGGAATCCAATTTCGATTGGAGTTTCCGTTAAGGAATAAGAACTCCCTTTCGGTTAGCGGTTAGCGATTCCTTCGAACGATTGGGCTTGAAGCTTTAGACAAACCGGCCAGAAAGCGCATCAAGAAATAGAGGTACTCAGGGAAACGAAATGGAATCCTGTATTTCCTTCACTCCTCTCCTTTCAGTCGTTCGATTACATTGACCTCGGATTGAGAAACTTAGCTACCAGGCATGGCATCAGAGCCACGAGGGTCGAAAACAAGGAAGACCATTCTTTCGCTATCAGGTCTTTCGCCAGTTCAGGACTCGTCAAGTTAGGGCAAATCAAAAGAAAAGAAAGGGGTCCGAAACTCCAGCTTTCCACCATTTAAGAGTCGCTCAGAACTGATCGATCTGCGGATAAACACCCGCTTGAGCAATTACCCTCTTTTTTTGGGGCTCGGAAGTTCGAAGTTGACCTCAGGTACAAGACAAGGACTGATTCGACAAGCTAGTCAATTCACAGTCCTGAGATCGAAATCCAAGTTTGGAAAACCCAGTTTACCATTGCTTAGGAGATAGCGGATTGGGCAAGCTAATTGACCAGATTAGTCCTTGGGCTGAAGCTCGGAAGATTAGCCTTGAGACAGATCCAGAAAGAATGGGGTGAAGACCACGGCCCGAGATTTCTATGCGGAAAACCCACGCTACGAGGTTTTATGATGATAAACCAGATATTTCAAATAACGGGAACAATGTAAAGAATAAACCGTTGTTTCTAAGTATACTTAGAGGTCTTGTCTTTCTTCATCAGGGATTGGTACTTGTCTTTAAACCAATCTATCGGGCTCAGGTTTAGGTTCCTCCGTAGGAGGTTCCAAGGTTGGAATAATACCACTGACTGAAAGAGGCAAATCCTCACTTTCTTCCTATCAGTTGAGCTAATTTTCTTATTGTTTGTTGCCATTCTTGTTTCTACCAGCTTTCAGGCTTTCAGTGTAGCATCTGTGTTATCAATAACACCTGAGAAGAGGTCAATTATATCGAGCCTTTCAGGTCTGTGTTTTCACTTGCTCAAACCGAGTAAGCAACATTCCTTTCTCTTTGAGAAACTACCAGCTAATTGGACTGAAGTGGGGAATGCGGTGAGCACCTGGAACTCCTTCACTACAAGCTCTCGGCTCTGGAACTCGTAGGTAGCGGCATATCATTTAGCACAGATCCGGCAGGGGCAAGACTCTCCTTGCAGCCGAGTGCAAATCCGAATTCATTTTTCGTATTATAGTCCAAGATATGCAAAAGTAAAGTACTCTATCGCTAGTGCTGTCAATAGCATATGTAAGGAACAAGTAACATCCAATACCGAAGGAAGCAAGAAGGAAGTAACAAGTTCCGAAAGAAGCAAGGGCAATTATATCGCGCCTCAATCAACAACTCAAGGAACAAGAGCTACTCCTCGACAATAGGAACTACTATAGATATCGATAATAGCATATGTAATGAACAAGTAACATCAACTACAACTACCGAAGGTAAGGCAACACTCCTAGCGCTAAGAAGCATAGAAAGCCCTCACGCGCGCACTCTATCATACTATGTCTTACCTTTCCCTAACCCATAATCGATGCAACTGCACTCTGTCTTTCAAGGTATGAACTTACCTTCCATATGGTTAGCTCACCTGGAAAGCATACCACAGCATCTTCTTATCATTCTTACTCAGAAGAAGATTGAAAGATGTCATAATGTCTATGACGTGGAAGGTGGTCCGGGGAACAAGAAGAAGTTTTTTCGGTGCCAGTAGGGAAAGTAGGATTGGTCCAATAAGACTCTGACTGAATAGCCTACCTAATAAAAAAGACATATTGGACTCGGACCAACTACTTAAGAAGCTGTTATTGTTCGCGACTCTGTTCATCTGCGCTCGAAAGCTACTTCAGGCAGATCCAGTCTGATGACCTTATCCGGTATTGATAGATATCCTGTGAGAGTGCGTGGGATCTATTCCCAAAAGAATATATAGTGGTTGTAGAGAGGGGTTTAAGCCTGGTAAAAAGGGTTCCCTAGTAAGCCAACCATGAAAGCCTGTTCGGACTGCTCATAGGTAGAAGGATATGCGCCGAGGATCACCTTTTTATTAGGATGAGTTTCAATCAAAACAATTTCTTCCAACCTTTCGATCTTCCCTTACTCCTTGCCTAATCCCCTGGATTACGCTTCTTGTTCTGAGACCTGATAGTCACCTACAAAGCCTTCTTCTTGGTTCTACGCTTTAGCCGGTTTTAGGCCAAAACCAGGATGTACGAGAACATAATTGGAAGAAATAAGAATTAGCGAAAGAGCTAACATCTCAAGAACAGGTCCGAGGGAATAGGAAGAGAAAGCCCACTTAGAAAGAATAGCAACCCCGAGAGCTTCCTTTGCCAAAGCATAGGCCGGGCGAAAGAAGTCCAATTCAAAGGCGAGGGCTGATGTAATTGGGTTCCTTCTTGGTATAATATAAGTAGTAGCTTAAGGCTGAATCCTAACTGACGAAGAGAGATCTCCAAGCGGTCAAGACTGAATTGACAATTGGGAACGAATTCCATCTGCCAGAGTTAGGTTTGAAACCATCACTTCCGAAGACTATTATACTATTAAAAGGGCGAGCTTCCTTTCAACAGATAAGAAAGCAATGAGTTAGAGCTTCAAGCAAGGACGTATCGAAGAACTGGGTGACTTATTCAAAGGGTGAAAGCGCTTACCGAACATACTATGCTTCTGTTGAGCTTTGTGAGACATGGTGTTGATCCCTCGCTTAAGAAGTTAGTCATGGGGGAACCTTAGGCTGGATCGAATCCTGAGACGAAACCATCTCTATTTAAATCGTAGATAAAGTTCAGTGATTGATCTTTCCTGTCTTTTGCCTTCCTTCTTTAGGGGCTTATTTAGTCGATAGTGCTTGCTTTTCCACAAGGTTGACGTAGAACTGATAGGTTAAATGTCCTATCCGAAAGCGAACTCTATTCCCTTCGGCCTAAACCTTCCTTGCTCTTTATGATAGATAGGCTATCGAGGTTTGGCACGCTTACTTCCACTTCACTACGAGGAGCTTTAAGCCCTACGATCGTAGATCTATCTGAAAAAGCCGTTTTTGGATTTTCTTTTTTATGGATTTTTTCCTTCTCTATTAGGTGGCCAGGATTGCTAGGTGGTGGAATTCTTGGGAATGCTAATTCGTTTCAGGAGTTAGGATAGAGTTTGCCTTAGCTGATGGGCATATTTTGGGACCCTTTTTCTTTCTTCACTTACGAAAGAGATTCAAGTTACTATTCCCGGTCCGTCTAAGATGAATGAACCTATTGATGGAAAGCTTCTAAGGATATTCGCTGCGGTGGTAGTTTCGAGTCTTGATTCTTCCTTGTCTTCGGACCTTGTTTTCAGAAGTCTTTGTCTTAAACTCCCTTACGGCCATTCCTCATATAAGTTATTTCGTAAAAGAAGTCAATCAACCAAGACAGGCGGAGAAGGAGAAGACAACTAGTGAAGGAGACTTTCTTGTCAGTTTTATGGCCAACAATCTTTCGTATTCAGTTCAAGTCTCTTCCTCTTACTATTCCTTGGTCTCGCTTTCTTTCCCTCAGACATCAAGAGCTCTTACTGGAACTTCTAAGACTAGAACTGGTACGTGAAGAGTTGATACGAGAGCAGCGGGTACGCATTCAGTCTATATAGAAAGCTATATAGTTTCAATGTCAGTTGCCTTCGGTGCATTTTCAGTAAAAAGAATATAAAAATCCCTAGTCAGTGTATCGAATCTCCCAGACTTTATCGAGAGAGTTCGAGGGGTTTACCTTCTACCCATCCTAACTAAGCTCTTCAATTGCTAACTAATATGCGGGGTTGGGGTTTTCGAAGGAATGGAAATTCTAGATTGAGTTCTCTTGAGACTCGCTCTTCCAGTCCATCGATCTCAGGCAATCCACCTCGCTTGGTCGTAGGAGAAGAAGAATAAGGACAAAGAGAGAAGTTAGCGGATATCCGAGGAAGGCCAAAAGAAAGGGATTTCCTGCTTCCTTTCCTAAGAAAATATTCTAAAAAAGAATCAGAACTCTTGTCTTTTTTGTTTTCTAAAGAACATCTGTTTCAGTACGCTACAAAAGGGAAGCTATATAAACATGATCTCATGAGCGGGGATCGAACCCGCAGAATTATCCCGGGTCTTGATAGATAGTTCATAAAGGAACTAAAATGAAGCTTTCTTAGGAATGGTTTTGAACCAGTTCTGGTTTTACTGATCCGGTAATTGTTAGACGGAGTTTCTATCATCAAATCTTGCCAGAGAACTCTTCCTTACCATGCCTTCACACCAGTTACCCTAGTCACTTAGTAAATGAGGACAGAGAATAAGCCCCTGACGAGATAGAGGGGAGTATTAAATTGAAGGCTTCGCTTCTAAGATTAGCCCTAGAAAGAAAAAGTTATACCGGAAAGGTTTTTGACTTCACTGAACAAGCAAGGGATTGAGCAACTAGCGCGAAAGGTTTAATAATAAAGGGATCTCGCCAGCGAAGCACTAAGCCTCTAAACTCTTTCTATTCCCCAGCCTTCTCTCTTCTATAAAGACTTACGAAGCTTAAGAAGAGGTGTGCCGTAGACCTCCATCCCACACCGAGCCAGAACAAAAGTAAACCTGCTTGGTCCTCGATATAACGAAAGCATTTATATCGTCTATGTCTGAGTCCTTCTCGTCTTAAGTGGAATTCTTGATGCTGACCGCGTACAACATATAAAGACAAGGAGTCCCTCTTCTTATGTTCTGACTTTAAGAGTATTCATTCGATAGGAAGGCTGAAAGGCCGAGTCCTTGGATAAGTAAGCTAACTATGAGACGACTGACTGATGTCCAAAGTTGCTCGAACGTATGTGATAGTGGATGGTGTGATGAGAGGGACGAAGGGACGAACTACTAAGAATGGATGGATCCGGTAGTGAAAGCTATTATTTGAGTGCTGGTCGTAATAAGAAAGTATCCTAGCCCCTGTGCAAAGGAGTAGCGGTTGGGTTGGCAAATGCGGTCAAGCTGGGTTCAGGAGTTGATAGCAAGGGATCCTGTATGACACCGGCCTTACCCATCCGTCCTGGAGTCGGAAAGTTGATCTAACACGTCTGGTGGGTAAGTAAGTCAAAGTTAACTGGCGTAAATCAATGTACAATGCCTGTGGGAAATTGAATCTATGAGGATAGATAACAGGCGATCCCTTCCTTCCGTCGGTTTGATATATATGAAATCGAGGGGAGCAAGTAAAGAGGCCAAGGTAGGGGGATCGGGTATTATATTAGCGATCGGTCTGGGGAATTTCCCTTTGGTTGTGGACAAGGCAGCCATAAAGAAGGGCAGGTAATTTCCAATCCTTCACTTCGCTTCGAAAAGTTTGTACCGTAGGGACGAATAAAGGAAGACTTTTTTTCGGAGAGAGAAATCTTGTTCCCGAAGACCACGCTACTTGGCTTAAGCCTCATAGGGCTACTGCTGGACATGGGGGCCGGTCTTTCGAAATCTTGGACTGACGTCTCTGCGACTCTCTATGAGAGTTCGTGAAACTGGGTTTATTAAATATTCTGCAATACCAGAGTGAGTCCTCAAACTAATAGACACTGGTATTACCACATCCTTGTGGCGTTCTCTCCCGCTCCCACTTATTTATATGCTCCTACCACTCCCATTTCAGGTTTGGTTAAGGTTCCCAGATGGAAGATTAATCACTTGTTATCATATGGGTATGGTACGAGACATGCTTCTGTCTTCGTGTTCTCCGGATTGGGCTCATGCGGAGCGCTTTGCCACCGATTTCGGTTTGAAGCTCAATGAGGCGACCATAAGGAGGACAGAAATTTGATCGGATCAGTCTTGAATGCTTTCCTTTTCAACCTCCAAATAGCTGATCAATGAACATCGTCTTCGGCGGCACCTATCACGAGAGTATTCAGTTATGCCGTGCCTCTCCTTCGCACCGAAAAACCGGAAAAGAAAGAGGCTCTTGTCCTATTAGTTGGCTTAGCCGATATGAGCTTATATAGTCTCAGTCCTATGAATCTCTAAGTTATTAGTTTAGTAAAGGCTTCCCCTCAACTTCTAAGACCCAACTTTAGAAGCGAAGCAGCAAGAAAACGGATGCGCTAACGCGCAACGGCTTTCGCGCTAGTTTCTCAATCCCTTGCTTGTTCAGTAAAGTCAAAAGTATTGGCGAAGTGAAGTCATAGAACTCTTTCACTCGCATCGAATGTATAATCTCCTGGGCAAGTATCACATTATCCGTGATGTGTCTGCCTGGGACAAAGCTTACTTGGGCAGGGCAGATCACACCTGGCAGAATCCCTTTGATCCTATTGACAATGACTTTCGTGATAAGTTTGTATACCACGCTACACAAACTTATTGGTCTGAACTGTTTCAGTGTATCTGGGTTCTCCACCTTAGGAATTAGGCAGATAAGAGTGCTGTTCAGACCCTCAGGCAGTTTTCCTCCATTCATCACATCATGCACCAACCTGCACACAGAAGGTCCAACTACATTCAAATTCTCATGGAAGAAAAAAACGTGTAGACCATCAGGGCCTGGAGCTTTCAGGTCGATATAATTGACCTGCTTGCTGAGAGGATCTCCTCATTAGAGACATTTGTCATGAGTTTCTGTAGCTGTTCTGGTGGGATCTTAGGGAAAGTGATGTTGCATTCCTCCAATACTGGTTGTTGAATCTCCGCTTGGTACAATCGAGTAAAGAAATCCACCGCTATTTTTTTCAACCTCTCCTCATCCTCAATTATCTCTCCTTGCTCCCCTTTCAGTGCCAATATCTTGTTCCTCTTTCTCCTACGCTGGATATGTCTATGGTAAAATGTGGAATTTATGTCCCCATACAGCAACCAGTCCCTCCTGGATTTCTGAATCCATGTAACTTCCTCTTGCTCTATAAAAAAATTCCAGTTCCTCCTGTAATGCCTTTTCTTCCTTCCTCGGATTTCAGTCGAGTGACTTCGTTCCTCCCCCATCGGATGCTGACTGCTCTTTCCGAACTCGATGTGGTACTGCCTTCAAGGCTTTCTCATAGGCTGGTAGCTCAGATCTGGGAATGCACTAATGGGAGCATCCTTACTATTCTTATCGACATTGAAATAAGCATCCTGTTACCTTCTGCTGAAGCATAGTAGACCTATTCTTCGAGAAGGAAGACAAAGTCCATAAAAGTCTATTTCCCTGCTGTAGTATGCGTTGAGAGGATCAGTCTAGGAGCATTTCCACTATGTCTGTGTTATTTCAATTCCCCTTCCCGCTTCGCTTCATTCGACGAGTTAACATCTTCGTTCGCTCCTATCCCTTCTTCGCTCGATCTCTTCTCCATTCCTGGCTGCTCTACCCCAAACTCATATCTCTATTCGGTCGAATTAGCTTCAAATGCGGATTCATCCCTCTCTTCCTTCTGAACCTTTCGCTCTGTGACTGAACAAGCAAGGGATTGAGCAATTAGCGCGAAAGCCGTTGCGCTAACGCGCATCCGTTTTCTTGCTGGTCCAACGAAGGCGGTAATATTAGAGTCTCAGGGTAGATTCTCCATTATGGACTGGAAACTGGTGAAACCCCCCCATAGCAACGCATACCAGGACTTGCCATAACGGCCGGTTCTAGCTCCTGGTTCTTCTTTTTATTTAGTTTTGCATGGTCGTTGGTTCGCCACTGACGAGTGTACGCTCGGGGGCTCCCCTTCAACTGGCGAGGATTGAATCAGATAACATTCTATTACTTCGGAACTTCAGACTCACTAGGAATTCGGCACTAAGTTGTCAATCGCCTGTTAGGTGCGTTCGAAGCGGATTCGTCTAGCAATTGACAGTTCCCAGATGTCCTGATGTCAATGGGCTATCGTACCTTGTGTTTCAAGTGGAGGGAGGAGTTTATTCCTTTCTCTTTTGGCCAAGCAGAAGGTATCGAGGCGAATTCAGATCATTCTTCGAGGGGTCCTTTGTCCGGCAATGAAAGACAAGATGGCAAATCGACCCACTGAACATTCGGTGTCCCCCCTATGCTTAGGGGATTTATGAGGAGAAAAGGAGCCACCCAGGGTGTTGTGGCGATTCCTCATATTTTTAAGCAACCCACGAGACGTACGGGCACCCTCCATTCTAAAAGGGCAGTAATATGAACTCGATTGTTGGAAATTTGTGGATCAATTCGTCACTAATTCGGCTCAATGTGCTGGTTATGTGATAGTGAGTAAACTATTTACTATATGGTTTTGTGGACGGATCCTTTTACTCTAGCTCTTGAAAGCAAGATCAGAGTAGGTGGAAGTCCTTTCTTTTCTATAAGTCATCCCTTTCGGGAGATCTATGTGGGACAACTCACAAGTGATATTCTAACACGCCCCCTCACTTGTGAGTCCTTCGGAAGCCCAAGCCCAACTGGTTTGGGTGCCCCAAGCCTACTAGAAGTAGACTCCCATAAACGGGTACGTGGGAGAAGCAGACTCCCATAAACGAGTACGTCATCGCACGGTCCAATAGAACCGGCTCTGATACCATGTAAGAAATTGGGGGAAAAACGGGTGCGGGCCCACTAACATAAAGCGCACCAAAAGCGGGAAAAACCCATATGAAGCCCAAGTGGGGTTCCATCCCAAAACCAATTGGTGAAAGGAGGAGTAGCCTATTAGACTTATAAGCTGTGTCTATTTTCCATATAAGGTGGGTCTATTTTTTATGTATGAACGATGTGGGACAACTCACAAGTGATATTTTAACATGTTAGAATATCATTTATGAGTTGTCTCACATCGTTCATACATGGAAAATAGACACACCTTATAAGTCTAATGGGTTACTCCTTCCACCAATTAGTTTTGGGATAGAATCCCACTTGGGCTTCATATAAGCATTTTCCCGCTTTTGGTGCGCTTTATGTTAGTGGGCCCGCACTCGTTTTTCCCCCAATTTCTTACATGGTATCAGAGCCGGTTCTATTGGGACCGCGCGATGACATACCTGTTTATGGGAGTCCGCTTCCCCACGTACCCGTTTATGGGAGTCTACTTCTAGTAGGCTTGGGACACCCAACCCAGGTTGGACTTGGGCTTCCGAAGGACTCACAAGTGAGGGGGCGTGTTAGAATATCACTTGTGAGTTGTCCATGTTAGTGGACCGCACCCATTTTCCCCCAATTTCTTACACTTTTGAAGATAAAGCCGAGAAGAAAATGCTTTGATCTTTTATTATAAGCTTTTCCTATTGTATGGTGTACAAAAAAACGGTTGTAAGGCACTTTATGGTACCAATAATAATAACCCGGGCCTCCAAAAGCTGATGCTTTGCTTATAGACTAAAAAATGAATGGAATCTGTAATGATCAACGTGCGTTGATGTTTTTCTTTCCCGCCAAGCTGTCCTCCAATGCACGGGAAATCTTGCATTGATGGAGCTGCAATTTTCATATTCGATCCATGTACAAGTAGCTGTACAAGTCAAATGTCGTACATTTATTGTTGAAAACTAAGTAAAAGTGAAATTTAGTGGAGTATATTATGTGTGCAAGCTGTATGTAAGAACATAG
>CACSLK010012206.1:3788480-3799787 GCA_902706635.1 Striga hermonthica | reverse complement strand
GGTCTGTGTGTGTTTGTTGAGAGGGAGAGAGTTGATGAGAGAGAGAGAGAGAGAGAGAGAGAGAGAGGTCAAGTTAGAGATCCGTATGTTTGAGAGATTGAGATAGACTTGTTAAGTGGGTTGGGACCCAAGTGTGGAGGTTTGGAGGATTGGGTTATTGGCAGAATTACTCTACTGTCCTAATTGAATGTGTAAATGTTGAGTTTTTCTATCCGTTGGATTACTCAATTGAACGATCAAGATGAATTCTTATTTCTTTCGTTGAGAACTATTCTCACCGGAGCGCATCCCTATATATATATATATATATAAGGGATCATATGAGAATGACTTACAATGAAAGAAATTTTTCCGAAAGGGTCGACGATATTACGGGCCATTGAGAAGGTTTGGCCTGACCTCATTAAGGGGACCCGCTGGTCGGTTGGTAATGGACGTTGTGTAATATTCTGGCAGGACCGGTGGCTCCACCAATCCACGCCTTTATGTAGTGCTGCCACACCGATTCCAGCGAGCCAATGGGACCTCCCGGTGGCCAATTTTGTGACGGCGTCAGGCGGCTGGGACTGGAGCATGTTCGCGCATCTATTGCCGGCCCGTGTGTTGCTGCGTATAGCTTCGGTTCTACCCCCACAGCCGCTTCTCGGTGACGATGTGCTTTACTGGGGTTGCTCTGAGAGGGGCAAGTTCACGACTTAATCGGTCTATGCTTCGTTATTCGTGAGGGAGCCGGTTATGGAAAGGGTGCTATGGAGGACTGTTGGGAGGTGGGCGGGGCCCCAACGCATTCGCCATTTCCTGTGGCTAGTTGCATCCGAACGGCTGCTGACACATGTGGAAAGATTCCGACGACATCTAGCAACCTCTTCTCTCTGTTCGCTTTGTGGTCGGGATGCGGAATCCACCCTGCACGTTTTGCGAGACTGCCATGACGCTGGCCGTGTATGGCATAGGCTCCTTCCTGCCTCGAGTCGCAGCAGGTTTTTCGAACTTGGGCTCCACGAAGGGCTGCAGGTGAACCTTTCTAACACCTTACCAGATAGTGTGGAGGGCTGGGGCACGACGTTTGGTGTGACTGTATGGCGCATCTGGAATAGTCGCAATGCAACCATTTTTAATGCTACGGAATTCTCAGTTTTTGACACAGTGCGCGAGGTGGGTCGGGTGCTTGATAACATTACGATAGTGATATATGATATTATACTGGACCCGGTTTAATGGATAAAGTGGATACATATTGGAAGATAAGCCCACTAAGACATCTAAGCCCAACAATAGGGGTCAAGCCCAACTTGGGCCCAAAAGGTACACTCCCCCTATAAAAGGGGGCCAAGGTACCTCATTCTCTGATTCTCTATTCATTTTACTACACACTTTCTCTCTCTTGATCTGAGCACTGACTTAAGCATCGGAGGCCCGACGACGGGGCCGCCCCCGGCGTTGGGTTCTGCAGGTGCGGAGGCCGTTCGAGTTGAAGGAGCCCGGGTGAAATCTATTCATTTCATTGGCGCCGTCTGTGGGACCCGTCAAAAAAGTCAAGCGGAGTTCCGACTGAAAAAATTCAAAAACCTCCTTCTTCTCAATCGGCCGCCGCCACCTTCGCCGCCGGCTGCCGGAAAATGTGCTCCGATCGGAAAATGGTTGGCATCATCGGATACATCTCGTCAAGGTGAAACTACCCTTAAAATTCCATGCAAAATTCATTCGGGAAGGCCGTCAATTTCGCGGTCAAAGTTTCCAGATCTAGGAAAAATTCGGTCAAAATCGAACATTCAAACGCATTTTTCCGATGATCCGGGAGGGCTATGAAAAATCCGAGGGTACCACCGGAATCTCTCGACGAGATGAATCTCCAATTGCTGAAGCCCATCGTGCAGGAGTAGAATCTCACGCGGGCCGCACCCAGCCCGCGCGGCCCGAATCTCTTACAAAGTCTGGCCCGCTCCAACCCTCTTCCCTTACAGACTACAGCCCATGACAGCCCGCGAGCAGCCCATCTCCAAGCAGCCCTCCTTAGCCTATCGATTTCGCGCGCGGCCCAAAGGAATCAAGTGCAGCCAAACTGCGAGCAGCCCAACAAGGAGTCCAGCAGCTGCAGTGCGCGGACCGCGTCCAGCCCGCGCGGCCCGCACTCCTCTCACTCCCTAGCATGCGAAGCCCGCGCCAGGCCCGCGATCAGCCCGCGCCTAATCCAAGCTCCGACCCGCGTCCTCCCAGCCTTCCACCTGGTCCAGACCGCCCATATGCAGCCCAATAGTGGTTTACAGCGGCCCAAATGCCTAAAACCCAACCCACTATGCGCCCAAACACCCCTAGATGGGGCCAAGACCGGTCCATAGGGTACAAAAGCGGTCCAAATCGACCCAGCTTAGTCTAGCAGCCCCGTTTTGAGCCCAAAGCTATTTTGGGATGATTCAATATGGATGGTGAGGTAAATTCGAGATCGCATTCTCGTGATGAAGGTACGACACTCATTTAAAATTAGAAACTCGAGGATTTAAATTAAGGAGGCATTATTTGATATATTCGTGGAAATTATTTAATGTTGAGAAATAGTTGATTGATTCGAGGATATTATTTGATCTATTTGAGGAATATTATTTGATAATTCATGAGATTATGCGATTTATCCGTGGAAATTATTTGACTTATTTGAGGCAATTATTTGATCTATTCGAGGTGATATTTGATTGTTCGAGGAGATAGTATTTGATTCATGCATGGAGGATTATTTGATTTGCTCGAGCGATTATTGGATTTATTTGTGGATGATTATTTGACTTATTCGATGAGAATATTTGATTTATACGTGGAAGATTATTTGATTTTCTCGAGCGATTATTGCGATTTATTTATGGATGTATTTGATTAATTCAAGGAGGTACTATTTGATTTATTTGTGGAGGTACTTGATTAATTCGATGAGGTGATATTTGATTTATTTGTGGAGGTATTTGATGTATTCGAGGAGGTACTATTTGATTTATTTGTGGAGGTGTTTGATTTATTCAAGGAGACATTATTCGATTTATGTGTGGCTATATTTAAATTTCTGTTGAGGAAACGACAAAATAACCCAAGTCTCGACAAGCTATGGCGGACGAGCCATTGAGTGTCGGGAACAAAAAGGACGAGCATAGAGGATGTCGACTACCGTTCGCAATCTCAAAGGCAGAAATCATTCTCTTTTGGGAGAGGTAAGACGATTTGGAGGGGTATTCTCGGCCGTCAGGTACAAAACTATTCTCAACTCTTGATTTGGTGGTCGAGTTTGATCGACACATATGAGTGTTTGAATATTTTTGGCGAAATTGATGGCATAGTAGGTACATGGGCATGTTTGGATTATTATTTCGATGACTAACAAAAGGATAGGGTGTTATTATATCTTGTCGTGTTCGATGTTTTCCTTTTCGACCTTAGTGGCAGGTCGAAGAATTTGAGCACACGTTATCATGTACAACCAGGAAAGGGAGGTAGAATTCAACATTTTTTTATCTCGTTCGACACAATTATACGTTTGGTGAAACTAACGAAAATGATCGATTACTAGCATATCTTTTTTTGCTCGATGTGTTTCTATTTGACCTCAGTGGCAGGTCGAAGAAAAAATCCACCATGACTAAGGCCTCCGGGCTGGGTGGTCGCTTTTTTAGAACACCCCTTGGGATGGGCATGTTGGTTCCTGTTTAGAACATCCCTCGGATTGGGTGGGCAAGTACCTGAAGAAAAAAATCCACCATGACTAAGGCCTCCGAGCTGGGTGGTCGCTTGTTTCGATAGGCCCCCTCGGGGTCGGCAAGTGCCTGAAGACAAACTCCACCGTGACTAAGGCCTTCGGGCTGGGTGGTCGCTTGTTTAGTACACCCCTTGGGATGGGCAGGCTGGCCCCCTGTTTCGAACATCCCTTGAATTGGGTGGGCAAGTGTCTGAAGAAAAAAATCCACCATGACTAAGGCCTCCGGGCTGGGTGGTCGCTTGTTTCGATAGGCCCCCTCGGGGTCGGCAAGTGCCTGAAGACAAATTCCACCATGACTAAGGCCTCCGAGCTGGGTGGTCGTTTGTTTAGTACACCCCTTGGGATGAGCAGGCTAACCCCCTGTTTCGAACATCCCTCGGATTGGTTGGGCAAGTGCGAAGAAATGGATAGTTCGAGCAGACCTCGGAGGCAGGTCGAGGATTTCTATTCGGTTCTATTTGATATGGTATTATTGTATATTTGTTCCTAACCCAGTGGCAGGTTGAGGGAAGACAAAATCCACCATGACTAAGGCCTCCAGGATGGGTGGTCGATCCTAGTGTTGGGTCGTGAAGACACGGATAGCTCGAGCAGATCTCGGAGGCAGGTCAAGGATTTCTATTCGGTTCTATTTGATATTGTATTATTGTATATTTGTTCCTAACCCCAAGGGCAGGGTGAGGGAGTTCATTATGGATGATTCGGGCAGTACAAAGACAAAATCCACCATGACTAAGGCCTTCGGGCTGGGTGGTCGATCCTAGTGTTGGGTCGTGAAGACATGGATAGCTCGAGCAAACCTCGGAGGCAGGTCGATGATTTCTTCTTGATTATATTTGGTTTGTTATCATTGTACATTTGTTCCTAACCTAGTGGCAGGTTGATGGAAGACAAAATCCACCATGACTAAGGCCTCCGGGCTGGGTGGTCGACCCTAGTGTTGGGTCGTGAAGACATGGATAGCTCGAGCAGACCTCGGGGGCAGGTCGATGATTTCTTCTTGATTATATTTGTTTTGTTATCATTGTACATTTGTTCCTAACCTAGTGGCAGGTTGAGGGAAGACAAAATCCACCATGACTAAGGCCTCCGGGCTAGGTGGTCGATTCTAGTGTTGGCTAACGGATTTATTTGATTTGGTTTCGTGCTATTTGTGCCTCTGACCTCAGTGTAGGTTGATTGCGTTTTATCTTGGTTTTGTCGAATTGATTTTTCGACTTCAAAGGCAGGGAGAGGGGATTCATTCCATCACGAACAGGTTGTCTGATGATTCTGGTTTATCGAATTGATTTTTCGACCCCAGTGGCGGGTCAGGTATATTCATTTTTGCTCGAGCAGGTTGTTTGTTGATTCTGGTTTATCGAATTGATTTTTCGAGCCCAGTGGCAGGTCAAGTATATTCATTTTTGCTCGAGCAGGTTGTTTGATGATTTTGGTTTGTTGAATTGATTTTTCGACCTCAGTGGCAGGTCGAGTATATTCATTTTTTGCTCGGGCAGATGGTTTGTTGATTCTGGTTTGGTTGTTAGTTGATTTTGGTTTGTCGAATTGATTTTTCGACCTCAGTGACGGGTCGAGTATATTCATTTTTGCTCGAGCAGGTTGTTTGATGATTTTGGTTTGTTGAATTGATTTTTCGACCTCAGTGGCGGGTCGAGTATATTTATTTTTGCTCGGGCAGATGGTTGATTCTGGTTTGGTTGTTAATTGATTTTGGTTTGTCGAATTGATTTTTCGACCTCAGTGGCGGGTCGAGTATATTCATTTTTGCTCGAGCAGGTTGGTTGTTGATTTTGGCTTTATCGAAATTGTTTTTCGACCTCAGTGGCGGGTCGAGCATATTCATTATTGCACGAGCAGGAATACACAGCAGGCTTGAATTTTAAATGTTGAACTGGGGGCGATAGGATGAGGTAACCGAAAAGGGCCATCATTGAGCGGAGAGCGCTCGAACAAAGTGATTGAGAAAGTGGAAGATTTAAGTTCAAAATTTCAAATTCAAGACTTTGGGAGATCGGGCATATGGTTTTTGACTTCAGTCTCGATTTTCGACTCTAGTTTTAGCGGTCTTCATTCTTGGTTTTTGACCTCAGGGGTCTCAACTCTCGGTTTTTTACCTCAGCGGTCTCGACTCTCGGTTTTCGACCTTAGCGGTCTTCATTCTCGGTTTTTGACCTCAGCGGTCTCGACTCTCGGTTTTTAACCTCAGCGGTCTCGAATCTCGGTTTTTTACCTCAGCGGTCTCGATTCTCGGTTTTTGACCTCAGCGGTCTCGACTATCGGTTTTCGACCTCAGCAGTCTCGATTCTCGATTTTCGACCTCAGCGGTCTCGACTCCCGGTTTTCGACCTCAACGGTCTCTCGACTCTCGGTTTTCGACCTCAACGGTCTCTCGACTCTTGGTTTTCGACCTCAACGGTCTTGATTCTCGGTTTTGGACCTCAGCGGTCTTCATTCTCGATTTTTGATCTCAGCGGTCTCGACTCTCGGTTTTCGACCTCAGCGGTCTCGATTCTCGGTTTTCGACCTCAACGGTCTCGACTCTCGGTTTTTTACCTCAACGGTCTCTCGACTCTCGGTTTTCAACCTCAGCGGTCTCGACTCTCGGTTTTCGACCTCAGCGGTCTCGATTCAGTTTTCGACCTCAGTTGACGTTCGACTTCTAGTGTTCGACTTCAGTGGCAAGTCATTAGGTTCTTGTCCTTATTGACAAATCTTTCGGTTTTCGACCCCGACGTCAGATCATTCGGTTTCCGACCTCCGTGGTCTTTTGGTTTTCGATCTTGAGATCTCAAAGCTCATTTGGAGGATATTTTCAGTGGTTATTCAATGGTCATTCGACTTTCGATGCTCGATCTTAGTGGTAAGTTGAAGAAAACAGCTCGAAGAGGCATTTCACTCTTGGATCGAGTTATGCTTAGGGGGGGACTAGATGATATAGGATATTATACTCGACCCGGTTTAATGGATAAAGTGGATACATATTGGAGGATAAGCCCACTAAGACATCTAAGCCCAACAATAGGGGTCAAGCCCAACTTGGGCCCAAAAGGTACACTCCCCCTATAAAAGGGGGCCAAGGTACCTCATTCTCTGATTCTCTATTCATTTTACTACACACTTTCTCTCTCTTGAACTGAGCACTGACTTAAGCATCAGAGGCCCGACGCGGGGGCCGCCCTCGGCGTTGGGTTCTGCAGGTGCAGAGGCCGTTCGAGTTGAAGGAGCCCGGGTGAAATCTATTCACTTCAGATGGCTATTTCAGTTGAAAGCAGGCTCGGTGGGGTTGGTGTTGGGCGTCAAGTGAGGTGGATTTCTTGGACCGCCCCACATATGGGTGTGGACAAGGTGAACACTGATGGCTCGATGAATAGGGCTTCTGGAATGGCATAAGTATACAATATATATATGAAACGATAAATTGCTTTTCGTAGCTTTTTCTTACACACACAGGTTCTCAAATACTGAAAATTTTATTTTTTATTCCACTATTATTGAGGAAACTGTTGTGCCACAAATACTTGAACCGGTGGACCGCTCCTCTCCGAACCAGGTTGCGTCTCCTTGATCGTCGGCACCTACAAAACACGCCGGGGGTGATCCCGGCGCGAACACTCCGATGCTCAAGTCAGTGGTGGTCCAAAGAGAAAACGACAGAGTAACGAGATAATGCGTATGTGTGTGTTATGTAAATGAAATAACCTGTGCCCTTTTTATAGTTGAGGCAACTGAAGACTCCGATAGGACAAGAAGTCTTTTTTGTATATACCTCTTACTTAGGTCAAATGATTTTGAATCCTTAGAGTCCTTGAGATTGTGAACCTCCTCAAAAGACTACCTCTGAGCTCTGGTCCCCTCGACAGGACCCTTTGGCCGAGTCGCTTAGGTGACGACATGCCGATCAACCACCTCTGCCTACCTCCTCACTCTTAGTATTCCGCTTAACTCATGCTGAGCTAGGCTCCGCCTAGCACCCATCTACTCTAGAGGTACCACGAACCCCGCCTAGCTGGCTGGACTAAAACTCAGATCACAACCGGTCCTTCATGAACCGCTACTGACGACCACATCATCTAGCCCCTCATTTCTTGGACGAGCTGCTACAGCTTGGCCGAAGAAATGAAGAAACTATTCACGTCATGGAGAATAATCGCACCCTTACTATACACCAGTTGCTTAAGCACACGTGCCAACCAACAGTGCATGAAGACCTGCCGCGTGATGCCCTGCCGCGTGTGACGACCTACGACGTGTGCCGCCACCCAACAATGACGACCACTGAGGTGCGCCAATGACCTTCGACGCGTGACAACCTCCCAGGGGTGACTACCTTCTGTAGTGCCCACCTGGTGGCCATCTACCGAGGTGACGACCACGCCGTAGTGACGACCTCCACAACGTTGAGGTCCACGCCGTGGTGTTGGTATGGTTGTGGGGGTCGGTTGTCTGCTTCTGGTCGGTGGGGTGGTGTGTGTCTGGGATTGACCTCTGTTGACTGGTTCGTCGGTGTCTACCTGGAGTATCGGATCTTGTTAGGTGATTCTGGAGTTTCAGGTTTGATTGTTTGGCTTGGTCGGCTTTCTCTTCAGGTGGGAACTCGCGGTTGCGGTGGCAGGGTTGTCGTGAATCTTTTACTATTGTGGGGGAGGGTTGATCTAGTTTAGGTGTTTTATTTTGGTTTAGGTCTGTTGTTTGTTTATTTTCGTTATTAGGTCTCGATTTTTTTGTTTGGGTCGTTGGTCCTTGTCTGCCTGAGTGTCAACTTCTTATCATGTTGGTATCGAACAATCGGGTATTATCCTGATGGGATCTTATTTTCAGTTTCCGTTTTTGTTTGTGTAGTTGGTTTTGTATAGTTGTGAGATTGTTATTCTAGCGTTGTTAGGTCAGGCTCTATGCGATCTTTGAATTTATCTCTCAATCTTTTCAGCTATTGGTTGTACTTTTCAGCTTTTGACTGCTTCTCTTGGCACAATTTTAATTTATATAGTATCTCTATTGATATGGTCCGAGATCGGTGGCTTCGGTCTTGCGAAAGGTTCTTCCCGGTTATGACATTGGTTCACTTGATTCGGTCCGATCTGAGCTTGAGTGTTCTCCAGTACCGGAAAGCGCGGCGGAATTTCTCCGGCGTAAGCCCTCCGAAGCCCAAGTTAGGATCTCGGATTTTGAGAGAATTATGTGTAAGAAATGTGGTAGTAAAATATTAATGAAGTCTTACCTACCATTATTGAGATTTTACCTTTATATAGTGCTCTCTTCCGGTTTAAGTGCTCTAGAATGTTCGTTGACTGGTATGAGTCAACCTCGTCGACCCGCTTCACTTGTCCCGCGTATGTTAACTATCGGGCCCGTGGGTAGATGCTCCACACGATCGGGCCGCTTTGCCTTGGTCGAGTATATCGAGCCTAAGGTCAATGGGTCGAAACCCTTGCATGTCTCGACCCCCTTACCCATGGTCGATGCTCGACCCTTCATCAACCCGACCGCTAAGGGTCTTAACTCGATCACCTTGCCTTGGTCGAGCCCATTGAGCCTAGAGTTAATGGGTCAAAGCTCCCACAAGGCTGTCGACAGTTGGGTCGTTTGATCCGGTTCCTAAGGGTTTTTGTTAGACCGAGCCGGGCCAATACTACGATACCTATCAACTACTGCCCCTATTTACGAGTATACGAAACAAAATTCGGATAGTCGTGAATACATATGTTCAGCTCCCTATACTATATTTTACTCTTGATTTCCTATTGTCGGCTCTCATGCGATTATCGGGTGTGCCCCGGCCCGGTTCTATCCGCCCCGTTTATTAAAGAAATTTGGGTTGGTGTTTTGAACCATGTAAGACCAACATCTTGGTTTGACCCATACATTAGCACTTTTCGACCAATGCCTTATTTCTCTTCTTTTTTTTTTTTTTAAATAATGTTCATCCCCATGTCTCCCACCTACCAAGAATCATGTGGCTCTCATTCACCCAACTTTCTTTTACTTTTCTATACTTTCTCTCTCTCCCATACAAATATCCTCCCTTCTTCTTATCCAAAAACCTTACTCTTTTTCCTCCTCAAGCTCTCCTACCACAACTATATCCCTTTGATTTTTACTAGCTCTCATCTTACCCTGCGACTAGGTGGTGCGTCCCAACCCAAGCCTCCATCGCTTCGTCCCGGTTCTTTGAGGCTTTCTATCTGCCGGCTCGAGGGGAATCTCGTGATTTTCGGCCCATCCCCGCTCGATTTTTCACCCAGTTTTCTTCTCTTCCCATCAATTTCGACTCCCTTGCGATAATGGGTACGTATTTCTTGAATCTTTCTTCTTATGTTATTTTGCTACTTGTTGTTGTTGTTGTAGTGCTCTTCTCTTGTTGTATGCACATTTACTTGCATTAAATTTTCGATTCTTAGGTTAGATAACTTAATTTCGGGGTTTGGGTCGGATTTTTCGTGTCTAGGGGTCCTTATGTTATTTTCGTTTTTCCTCCTTATGTAGATATACCCTTCGATCCTCCTTTCGGGGCCAACACCCCTCGTTTAATAGACGAAGGCGAAGGAGAGTTAGATTGGGACGAGCTCCTCCAACGGTTTGGAGACTCGTGTCCCGACGACCCTCTTGACCTTGGAGATGTTCCCTCCATCTCCGATGTGCCCGACTCGATTTCAGGTCATGGGGATTCTTTGGTTTGTTTCGATATGCGCGACCCTCATCCGGTCGAGTTGGGTGATCCCGGTTCCCATTCGGCCGGTTCGGGTAACTATAGTCTTCATCCGGCTAGCGTGGCTAGGTCCGGGTCTCGTTCGGCCTCTTCGAGCGGGTCCGATTCTCCTTCGCTAGTCAACCGCCCCGCTAGGCCTAGTCCTTTTGCTCGTGTGTCGGCCGATGATATTGCTCGTTTTAAGGATGATTGTGAGTTAACCCCTAATTGGGAGTTCGTGAAGCCAGAGCTCACGGACACGTACGATCACCCACCCCGCGGATGTTTTACCTTCTTCAAGGATCAAGTGAGTGTCGGTCTCTAATTCTCCGACCTTGATGCTCTCTTGCGCTTATGCGGAGTTTTCAATTTTCCACTAAATCAACTTTCCTCGAATGCTATTCGGACCATGATTGCCTTTGCCATTTTGTGTCGCCATAGGTTGGGACAATTGGAGCCTGACTTTTACTTCTATTGTTATGGGTTACGATTTCAAGGATGGGGTGACACGGGGTGTCACTACACTAGTTCTCGCAATGGGGCCAAATTCACATTAACGCTACCTTCCAACATTCCTTCGTGGAAGAGGCGGTTTTTCTTCGTTCGACCCCTGCCCAACACCTTCTACTTCAAGTCGAAGTGGCTACATAAGTCTTTTTCCCAAAAACGCAAACCCAAAAAACACCCCCATTGGGGACCGTTAGTCCGGGAGTGGAATAAGGATCCCATTTATGTAATGCTTCTCACTTCTTCGGTTACCCTTGGCCATTATGCTGGTTTGACATCCGAGAGTCCCGATCCTTCCAAGACCGTAGGTACTAATGGCCAATGTCCCACTACTTGTATTTATATTGTTGTGTTGTTTTTTTTTTTTTTTTTT
>CACSLK010012206.1:3771167-3787218 GCA_902706635.1 Striga hermonthica | reverse complement strand
CGTTGCTTGTTATGCCTTCTGCTTAAGGAAATTATCTAATCTTTCTAACTCTTCCTAACTCTCATAACTCTCATTCTCACAATATATATATATATATATGATATGTGCTGAAGAAGGTGGGAAAAATTTCACCCCAATTCCCTCCTTAAATACCAAGCCGATGGAAAAACAATGATGATGAGGGGCCTTGGTGTTTAAATGAATTTGTACCACTTGGAAGCTAGTAAAAAGGGAGAATGCATGACTAATCAACATAATTTGCCACCTCAAGCTTGCTAAATATAAGGCAAGTTTCCCTTCCATGAAGAAAATCTCCTCACGGCTTTTTCAATAAAAAGGGAAAAAAATCTTTGTAATGCCTACGGCATTACATATGCTAAATCCAATTAAATCTCTAATTAAGCATAATTAATGCTTATTTATTTAATTAGACATGATACTTAATTATCAAAACCATTCCGAACTTAAACGAGACGTCGAAAATAATTTCGGGTAATCTCGACTGAAAATGATTAATTCCGAAAATAATACTCTACAATATTATTATATCGGAATTAAATACATGAATTATTATTATTAACATGACGGGATATTCCTGACTGGAAAATAAATTCTGAACTCATTAATTAAATAAACGAATCGGAATTAAATCTGGAAACTTATTCGGTTACTTAAATAACTAAACCGAATAATTTATCGACTAGTAGTCGAACTTGGAATATAACTAGCTGATTACTCGAACTTGAACATGAACATGATTATTTATTAACAAAGACTAGCTTAAAACTAAAAGCTAGTATTTTCCTTTATTATTAAAATACAGGGTGTTACAAATTTCGCCGTCAATTTTTTCATTTTATTATTTTTTTAGAATGATAGGAATAATAGAAACGAGACCAGAGAATAGCTCAGTCGAATATACAGCCAATAACCGAATAAGCTGAATGGCTGACCAAGTAGAGATGACTACACGTACAACCTAGAGTCAACTTACAATACCAAACACAACTAAAAAGTCCCAAGAGAAGAAGAAACAAAAGTTCCCAATAGAATAACACATCAAACACACTCCCAACGGGAGAGAAGAAAATAAAACACAAGCTAAACCACATAACACAAACAGCACAACTAACCAAAAAGCTAAACAAACAAAAACCCTCCTCTTCAGTCAAACAAAGGCTCCAACCTGGCAACACGATCCAGAAACCCGACCAAGCAACCAAAGGGAGTAAGACAACAATCCGAGAAGCGGATTTCAAAGCACTCTTCTCCCGAAAGAGATGGCTAACTACACCACCTAACTCTCGAACCAAGCCTTACACCCCTATGGTTCCCGATCAAAAAAACACCCCGGGGCCGTCTTCTAAACTGACCCTATCAAACCTCAGTTACCTTGCACCAACTCGCCAAGGTCTCCAACCCCCGCCCAGCTCCCATCCCCAGATTAGACGGACGAAGAATCAGAGGACGATGAGGCAACATCCCAAGCCCATCTGCATCCAGACTTGGACAAGCCCGGCCTCCCTCTCCACGCCACCAAGCCGTCGGGGAGCCCCGCTGCCGCCAGGGAATCTAGAAAAGCGACGAGCAGAACTGACATCTCGTGGCCATACAGAGAAGAGTGGGAAGCCCTGGGGCCCGTTCACCGCGACTGGAGACTAAATCAGCGGCAATCAATCGACGAGCTAGGGTTTTTAGATTAGGGGAATAAGGGAAAAGTATAGAGAGTTGGTCGTAAAGTTATTTAATTAGGTTGTTCGGTTGTTATTTAAATTTTTTTATAATTTTATTTTAACCATAATTGTTTATATGTACTTCTAGTTATTGCAAGAAAGAAATACCAAATAAAAAAATATATTATTTATTTGAATATAATGAGTGTGATGAAGACAAGACCATGATTACGTCTCTAGATAAATATGATATGCTTCATATTTAGATTATTTATTTCCTAATTTTATTATTCCCTTTATTTTATTACCTTAGTAATTTTGTTATGATTGATAAATAAATAAGTATCTAGCCTAGCTTGTTAGGCAAGATAAGTAGGATTCAGAGAGTTGAGACTCTATATATTAACTTATAGCAACATACACGATGGGTGGTTGTTTAGAAGAACAAATTAGATATTTGTGAGTTTTTTTAGTTTTATCGAGAGAGTATTTCGTTTATCCTTCCCTATCGTGCATTTTCTTGGTATCATCAATCAGTACGATTCATGATGCCACCGAAACGACAAGATGACGCAAATGAACAACGTGATGCAACCTACAACGACCGGTTTCAACATATTAACGACCGGTTTGTGCAGTTGGAAGAGAGCTTTAAGAAACGGTTTGAGGTTTTTTCTTCGGGGTCATAGATTTGCGTTTGGCGCTCAACAACGTGGTCTGGGAATTGCAAACGAACCGTGATGCTGCAATCGGGGCGTACGCGGGGGTTTTCGCGACGGACGTGGTGACTGTGGACTAGGGGGCCACCCTGCCAATGATCGCCACATCCGCATCTGGCGCTGAAGATGATGAGGAAACCATCTCCATGGTTAACCCATTTGCAGAGTTGCAGTATCACCGTGACGAGGAGGGCGACTTCGACAGACAAAGCGGTCGGGGCTGGTGGCGTGGCGACCAGGAATTCGCTGGCAGCGATGAGAGGTGCTGGCCCTTGGGCTTAGAACCTAACGGCACAGGCCTCAAACGGATGCACTCTGAGTGGCCTGATGGTGACGACCAGCTGCATTGCAGCTGAGGCCCTGAAGACGCTAAACGAGGCTTCTGTTGTAGCAAATTATTTTCTTTTTACCGAATACCGAATCAAAGATTCATTCCTCGGGTCGATCTTTCGAGGAAGGTGGTTAGAAATTTAGAAGTGGCGTTGATAACACATAAATGAAAAATGAATCCTAAACATTCTAATTAAGGTGATTGAAACTAATTATCAACTAAGAAATAAGACGCAAACAATGCCAAATTGAATTTAAGAACAAGGACAAAGATCAAACAATGATAAGAAGCTAAGGAGTCGGGGATGATGATTTTCTAACCAATGCAAATATCAAGCTAAGATCATCCGGTTAAATGTTTGAAACAACCTAACGTCTAGAGATAGTCCTCAATAACTCTTCGTAACAAAAGGATAAATAAATGGTAAATCAAACAAATCACCCAACACACAGACAACACGTTTCTGAAAGTCTATTCATGCGAGTCTAGATAAATCAACTCATCCCCTTTCGGTTCTAAGAGTTTATTAAATTATTCTAGACGATTGTTAATCTAATAGTTTGTTGGATTTAAACACATCACACCAGAACGAATCATATTCAATTGGAAATCTATTGCAAACCGAAGTATCACTCTTCGACAACATTTAACATTCAATTTATGAGAATTATAAACCCTAGTTAAAAACAACTCACATAAATTGAACGATGAACAAGCAATATAATCACAATTTAACTCTAAACATCATTATCATCCCCTATCCCTAGCGAAACAAATTAGCTACTCATAACGAATTCATCATAAAAATTCTTCTCAACACAAGCATTCATATTCAAGCATTAGATGAAAAGAATAACTTACGATTAATAGAGAAACGATAGTCAAATACGATGAACAACTTAATCCGGAAAAGTAAAGAGAGAATTGAGCAAAAAGAACAATTAAAATCTAATTTTTTAGAGTAGGTGAAAGTGAAAAAACAATATTGGGAATTATTTCCACGAGTCTAAGGATTGTTTTGATAAATAGTTCTCGTAAAACGGAGCTAAAATGAGAAAAAGCGAGCAAAAATATAAACAAGGGTCAACGGGTCGCCACTCGCGAGTCTGACGGATCGTGGGTCGCGCGATGCTTTGTTAAAGTCACGAGTCACGACTCTTCGCTCGCGATTTGCGACTTTGGCTCTGTTAAAGTCACGAGTCGCGACTTTGTACTCCCAATTCGCGAATTTGCGCTCGAGAGTCGCGGCTTTAGCTGCGATCCGTGACTTTGGCTGCACTGCATGACTTTACGTTTCGGGCTCGTTTGGGCTCGTTCGAACTCGGAATTGAGTTCTGTTTTTTGCTATGCATCACTAATGAACCCATCTATCCAATTATTTTCTTGAAACCAACTTTTTCTGGAGAGAAAATTCTCACAAAGCTCCCGACCTACACACTAAAAATTACAAAGTAGAAAATAAGAAAAAACAAACGAAAAACACCTGAAGATTCAAAATGAAGGAAAACACAAAAAGGACTAAAAATAAAAGAAAAAACCTAAAACAGAGGAAAAAGATAAGCAAAACAGTACGAAAAATGTAAAAAATGGGAAAAACAGCTTCCACGGCGGCGGACAGCAGCGCCGAGGTGGTTGGATCAAATAGGAGACGTCAAGCTCGATGGCGGAGATATACACCGTCACGACTTTGGCAATGGACGTGGCTGATGGGGCTTCCATGCCGGTGGACAACAGTAGCGGATTGGGGTTTTCGGGACGACGTGCAACATCAACAATATTTTGACTGGGCAGACCGGGCCAAGGGCCGTACCGGAGTGATTTTCACCGACTGATGCACGGAAACGGTGGCCCCGCTGGGAACATGTTTTCTGGGTCGAGATTTTTGACTTTTTAGGTAGGCTTGACGGTGCAGAGTTTCTTGATTGGTGGGCCACAGTTAAGTCTATGCTCGACTTTAAGGATGTCCCGGAGGCTAGGTGTTTTGCGCTGGTCTAGACGAGGCTTCTCTGCGCGCCACTACTTGGTGCTTGCAACCTAAAGGCACGCGACATCGTCAGGGAAAACCGAAGATCTCAACTTGGATTAAAATTCATAAGCATGTAGAACGTGAATTTTTGTCTTTCATATGCTCATTCGGTTTATCAGAAATTTCAGAATTTAGAAGCAAGGTTGTGTTTTGTTCATGAGTATACGGAGGAATTCTATCTTCACTTGACGCGTGTTAATGTGCGTGAGACAGTGGAGCAGTTAGTGTCACGCTATGCGGGCGGTTTGCGTGGTTCGATTCAGGACACGCTCAATCTTCTTGTGTCGGATTCAATTCTGATGCGCATCAACGGGATTTGTTGATCGAGCAACAACATGCTCAAAAGGCGGTCACATCTTTTGCGCCCTCAGCGAAAGGGATTAGTGGGACTGCGGCTTCAACATCGGTTGTGTCGACTGTTCCACCAGTGTCGACATTACTTCAGGTGGGCGTGATTTGGCCTCTCGAGTGGGGGCATCAGTGCACCAAGGAAAATAGGGACATCGTCAGGCAAAGTGCACCAAGGCAAACGGGTCGCAGGCTTTGCTGATTGATGAGACCGAGTCAATCGATCATGATTTCTCTCTTATTTTTGAAAGAGAGTCGGAGGTGCCCGTAGTAAATGTCTCGGGTGACGTCAGTCATGCTCTCGTTCTTTGTTGATCACTCTTGTCACCCCACTTATCTCTCAAGGATGAGGGTGTGCGACACCGTTCGGTTGAATCCACATGCCCCATTGGCGGCTGGGTGTGCTGTTTTTTGATTGATTCTAGTGCCTGCGACAACGTGATCTCGAATGAGGCAGTGGCGAGGCTTGGTTTGTTGAGTGAACCACGTCTGGATCCTTACACTATTGCGTGGATACAACGTGTTAATGTTGTCACTGTCAATAGTCGTGTGTTGGTGTCCTTTCTGTCGGTTTTGCCTATCAGGACAAGGTGTGGTGTTACATTGTGCCTACAGATTATTGGCACCTAATATTAGGGCTTCCTTGGCACTTTGATCGGTCTGTGTTACACGATGGGCGCCTTAACACATACGAGTGTTTTTTTACATGAGGGCGTTCGCATTTTTTTACACTTGTCAGCTCCCTGGTCAGTTCATTTATCACATGGGTCGTCGGCATTATTCCTTTCTTGCTCCGCACCTTGTGAGGTGTTATGTGGGTCGTTGGATGGCCGATCGTTGGTTCTTGACATGGAAGATGTTGCGTGCACTGAATCAATGTTGGACGGTTAGATCTCTCGCCGGATACCTTCCGTCTTCGCTTGCCTTCTCATGTGCATTTGTTGGATGTTTTTCTCGTGTCGCATTTGGCCCCTTTACATGTCTACGACACTACTAGAGATGGGACCGGTTCAAATTCACGGCTGAATCCTTCTCAATTGGAGAGGATGATGGAAACGAGATCGCGGATGCATTTCAAGATAAATATGATCCGCTTCATATATAGATTATTTATTTCCTCGTATTATTGTTCCTTTTTATTTTATTACCTTAGTTATTTTATTATGATTGGTAAGTAAATAAATATCTAGTCTAACTTGTTAGGCAAAATAAGCAGGACTAGGAGAGTTGAGGTCCTATATTATATTCTAGCATAACATGATGGGTTGTTTTGAAGAATAAATATGATATTTGTGAGTTTTATCTAGATAGTATCTCGTTTATCCTTTCCTATCCTACACTTCCATACATCAGAGTGTTCATAACCAAACCAATATATCAAACACATAATATATGACAAAATTAGTTATAAGAATCTTCATGTTTTTTAAAAACATATATAAATCTAAGATATTTATGTTTCGAATTTAATTTGTAAATTTAAAATGCTATGAAAAATAGATGTATACAAAAAAAAAAGGTACCAAGAATTCACACAATATGATATTTGTTTTAACATTTAAAAGATTTTGTAGTTAGATAAATATGGACAAAATATCATCAATTAAGTTGAATAATTCAAAATACAGAAATTAATTTTTCAAATGAACATTCTTTATTAAATAAGATTTTTTAGTTGTGACCATAAAATATGAAATTTATAGATAGATAAATATGGATAAAAATAATATTTAACAATTAAGTTGGCATGACTTTCCGGAAGATTTTGAAAAATTTCAAAAACGTTTTATTGATAAATGATTGACCGAATTTTTGTAACCAAATTTACATGTTTGACCATAAAAATTTGAAGGCAATGATTTATCGAATTTCTGTAGGAGGTTTTCAAGATTATTTCTCATTATTGGCAAGATTTACACGTAGAATTTAAAAAAAAAATCATTGCATATACTTTTTTTAAAGCAGCACCCTAGGATGGTAGAGGTTAAGGCAGGACCCCCAATATATGTATTAAAATGCCCAAGGTGGGCTGGAGAATCACAAGTCTACAAGATCATATAACAAACACAAACAAAAAGACTAGACACAAGAGTGAAAAGCAAAAGAAGGGAAAACAAAAAATACTAACGACATACTTATAAGAATTAAGGTTTACACAATATTTTTCTACAATAACATTTTTTTTTATAAATTTGAATTTGAATATTCATTCAACCGCCATTTTTCTTTTTAAAAAAATACCACTAAGAATATTAACTTTGAAAATTTTAAACGGGAATTTTAATACTATTTCAAGTAAATCCTTCTCTCTATTTTATAGTAATAGATAATAATTTTTCGTTAGGGGTAAACAATTTTTATTTGCAGCTTACCATATAAATTTTATTTTTGTGGCAATCAACCATGCGAGCTATACATTTTTTTACTTTGTCCTACGAAACTATGTTGAGTGGATCTGTTAATGAATTTTTTTTGAAAAAATTACAAATTGTACATTTTTTTTAAGTTCGTTGATTTTTTTTTATCAGCTTTCTTTTTGCTGAACCGTCGCCTCTTTCTCCCCGCCCATCCGCAACCTCCCTTTTCTCCCCACCATTTTTTACGTCCATTTCTCTGTGTTGTTGCATTCTTCCTATCCAGCCTCCTAGCCATTGCCTTGTCACAGCTTGCACACAACCCCACCACCTTCATCATTCATCATGTATTGAAGAAGGTTGCAAATGCTTGAAAGTACAAAAATGGGTTCAAAACATTTTTTTTATATGTCTTAGAGCAATACTTAGCCAAAAAACTATCATGCATTACTTTGAAAGGAACTCCCCCCATTAGCTCCAACACCCATGACTGGAAGAAGGATTACAAGGGTTTAGTGTCGGTGCTCTCAAGGACGGGATGGGCTGGAATGACTCAACTGATATGAATGAAGCATGTGATGAGGCATGAGCAGCATATGTAAAGGTACACTCTTGTATCACATAGTATTTTGTGTAAATGATAAATGTGGTTTTGATTATTGCTTTGTGAAAAAAGTCAAAAACCAAATTATGACATTAAGTATTCTATGTGCTAAAGGTTGATTCAAATGTTCGATTAATGAGGTTTAAGAGGTAGTCGTAATATACAGATTGGGCAAACACTTTTGGGAAAGACAGAACAATTGGAGAGCATGCAAGGGACGTAGGCAGTGATGCATATCGACCATTTCATGATACAATGAGAGTGTTACCTAATGAAGTTGAAGTGGAACCAGATCTAGGTGAATATAATGTTGAGTGGACGACGTCTAAATCCAAAATTCATGCACAAGTTTCACTTTTTCTATGAAAAACAAAGGAAGAATAAGAAAGTCCATAGAATACATGAAGATATGAGCTCCGTGTCCTGCATTTTCAGCAATGAAACTGTGATACATTTACATAATCTAGCGCATAAAGTATGTTATGAGTATGATGACTCAGCTGCTCGAGAAGTGGTGCATTCTAAAGTCAGAAAAATCCCGAGATTAAATATGCAATAGATGTTGGTGGTATGTACGTTTCTTGTCAAAAATATTAACAACCCAAAACTCTTCTTTAGCTTACCAGACAACGCAAAAGCTGAATTTTCACCAATATAGCTAGATGGTAATATTTAGGGACTAAGCTTGTCGCTTTTTCTATGCGTTGTAATTTTATTTTGTGGGTTCCAACTACCTATATATAAAACTTTGCGGAGGCAATTTTTTATTTTATTGTATGTAACAACTCTGTTGTCACATTTGGAACTATGGTTGGTTTTGGTGGCTAAAGCTATTTCATATGTTTCTAGTAAGCTACAAAGTTATTTATTGTTTCATTTCCCTAAGTATATCCCATTGTGGAGATTTTTCCGATTAAGGAATTATAGTTATCGCTTTCTTCAAATCAAGTCGATGTATTACCTACTTGTACTTGTTTCTAACATTAATTTAGGATATGAATTAGTTTTTCGTTATTGTTGTGCAATAATTTTACGTCGTAGTGGCATTCATAATCACTCACATTCGCACATCAAACATATGTTGTGGTAATAAATTTACATTTATGTTTGAGGCCATCTCCAACTATAATGGTGAAAGAACCTGATATAGCCATAAATGGGCTAGTTGGAATTATATCAGGTGATAAGAGGCCAACAGGTTGGTTGAATTACCTATCTCTCGGGACGATATGAGGACCGCGCACATGGAAAACCTGCAGGTATTAGAAAAGCCATCAACAAATAGACGACCTGGAGTCCCTCGGACAACTTAGAGTGCCCCCAAACGACCTGAGCACTTAATGACATAAGATAGCTTAACTGCGATGGTCGAGGTTATGGTTAGATGACTTGAGGAGAGTTATAATGACTCGATAAGCACTATAAACAAACTTATAGGAGACTGAGGGAATTTATTTCAGTATAATAAGGAATCTAATGGTGACAAGGATATAATTAGGATGAGGGTCAGCACTAAGAAGATCATATCAAACCCGAGCAATCGAGAAAGTTGACCACGGGCAGTAGGGCGACTCGTGAAGATTATGCAGATAGGTATTCCCTTATAAAAGAGGTTGTCGTATATCCAAAATACACACTGCATTCTACATACATTATACACAACCCTTTGATTACAAAGCACCTATCGTCTTTTTCCCATGTACAAACATGGGCATCAAAGTGCTAATATCATTAGACACTCTCGGCCGTTTTGCAGCTCTTTTGTGTAAGCTCAAGTAGACTAGAGCTTAGATCCATCACATTCAAATTTCACTAAAATATAAGGCTCAACATTTAGTGTTGTCTGTAGGGGAAGTTTTGAAGGAATTGAGTGCACACTACCCAGTTTTAGATCACTTGACATAGCTGAAAGAGAAGGGATACAAAAAACCTACGCAAGGTATTAAGAAGGATTTGGGCAGACAAACGCCCTCCTTTGGCATCTAGTTCTTAACCATGAATCACTGTGTTGGGATTGCCGTCGATGATTAGCCATGCACCACCATTTGTGTAGCGTCTCGTTTGTTTAATAAGAGTTCAACATTTGCATTACATGTTTAGCTGGACTTCGTATAATCTTGTTTAGTCCAAAAATCAAATTTAGTGGATGTCCTCGTCTATTTAATTTACTAATCAAAAAGTGAGATTTAAGAAGATATCCTCGTCTTCTTATTTCTTGTTGTGTTCTTTTGCTTTATTAAACTGTTCCTTGGTGCTTAAATCATGTGCCTAAGTATTTGTGTGTGTGTGTTTTGCCTAAGTATATTTTGTGCTATTTGTCTAATATTTTTTAAGTACCACGGGGTACTACTCGGCCTTTTGCAAAACCAACCAAGCACCCCACCTAACCCGGTCCAAGCACGCCCCTAGTTGCATTAAAATTGAGTTTGAATTCGTGAACCTCTCGTCCAACTTTCTCTAAGATCAAACAAAGACCAAGTCTTCCCCATCCAACATACTTCTATCGTTTCGGTTTCCATCAGCAGCTCTTCCCCATGTTACAGCCGCCAACATGCCACTCCAAGGGAACCCTAGGAAGTGGTCTCCAACAACGCCCTTATATTAGGCTCAAACCACCAAACTCCATTCAAATTAAAACCAACCCTAACCTTCACATTTAAAAAGAATCAAAACCATTCACCACCCTCCTTTTTTATCTCAAGGAGTTCACAAAACTTCCAACATAAAGCATCAATTTTTCTGAGCACAAAAGCTCACAACCGAGCACATCAAGCGGCGACCGAGTGCACCCAAGAGTCCCGCGTGCCAGTAGTAGTAAGAGTTTGAACACTACTAGATAGCCAAGGGATTGAGAGCAGTTAGCCAAGGCCTTCGCACCACCTAAGACCGGGAGTTTGCCTCAAAAGATGAGCCATTTTCAATCAAACCCGAGAGCCTTCTAGCAAACAAAAGCCGAGAAGCGCAGCCACCCAAACCGGGCCTCTTTTGTTCCATTTTAAGTACTTTAAGAGAAGAATTTTTTGGCTGATCCTTTGACCTCTTATTGGCCGAGATACAATATCTTTTATGTACCTAAGTTTTAAGTTGAAAAGTTGGAATTCATGCCTTAGTCTTGAAGAGAAAAGTGGTGCTTGAGTTGTGCTATTTTTGCTTCGCGTGTTGTGTTGCTGACATTGTCATTGTGCTCTTTATATGCTAAAATTACGAAGTTTCGAGATCTAATCTTAGTAATTTTTCCAATTATAAGCATGCTTAGAGTTTATGAAATTTTGGCAAGAAAAGGAAGCATATTTGATGCATTTTTGCCTTGCTTATATTGTGATATGGTGAGGATGTTATCATGTGTTCTTTTGGTGCAATATACATTGGGTTCATGAAGATTAATTGTGCCTTAGTTTCAGTTTTAAAGGCATGCTTAGTTGATTAATTTTGAAGTGGAAAAGAGGCACGCGTATTATTTTGTTTGGCCTGGGTTGTTATGAGTTGTTGAGCCTTCAATGCATGATTTAGGTGTTGTGATGTCTGAAAAGTTCAGAGTTTAGGTTTAGTTTTAAGGCCCTAAAAGATTGTGTTGAGGATAACAATTTTGGTTAACATTTTAAGGACATTAGCCATTTTAAGGCCCTAAAAGAGAAAATCTTTTGGCCGGCTAAAATCGTCAGAGAAATCTCGTCGGTGCTCAGCCGAGTGGTAGTTACGCAGGGGCGACCTAGCCATTTTCTGCTGTAGGCCGCTCGTTGACACTGAAGACGACGCGCAAGCCAACAACACTCTGCACGATGCCTCTTTCGCGCGCGTACACTGTACCAATTCGCAGCCACGCAGCAACCGCGCACATACTTTCACAGCAGCGTGCCCCTGCGCCTTCACTTCAACACCCGTGCGCCAACATACTAGCGCCCCTACGCAGTCCCACGTCACAGTGCCCGCGCGCCCTCATTTTCGCACCCGCAAATGTGCTCAGCGCCCATGCGTCGTGTGCAGCAGTACTCCAGATGCGCGCTCGTGCACCAATTTCCAACTCTCCTGCATGCAGTGCCTAGTGTCAGTGCGCCGTACCGCTCAGAAGCGCCCGTGCGCAATCTCTACAATCACATGCGCCCAGCAACACGCGTTGCCTTGCTAGTGTCGTGCGCACACGCACCTTACCACCCTCCTGCACCCATTGCCCGCGATCTAGTACATTCCAGTGACCAGCGCAGCCATGGGCGCTCTAAGCCTGCAGATCGCGCCGCCGTGAGCGCGCCTATTACAGGGATCGAGCCAAGCATGTCATAGCCACGTCTACCCAAGAGGCGAGCGAGCCGAACCGGTCTGATCATGTGCGAACTAACCGTTTCAGTCCAGTGAAAAAGTTAGAATTTTCGAGCCTAGGAAAGTTGAGAAAAAGACTTAAAAGAATTATGTGCTTTTGGGTGTCTTATTTGCATGTCTTATGTATTTTTATTTTCTTTAATTGTTTGTTTGTTAAATTTTGTGTCCTAATCAACATTAATAAAAACCCATAATAATAATAATAATTATTATTATATACCCTATTTGTAGATTAAGATGAGTCGATCCCTCACGCTATGTGCATTTATTCATCGTTGTCGGCAGCAAATGTGGGTGTCTTCAATTTATAGCCTTACTTATAATAATCGCATGATATTATAGTATAAGATTGGGCTACAGTACATTTCATTGTGAAAGAAGTCTGGCCAAACGAAAATGAATTCTTTTTTATATCCAAACATCTTTCTATTTGTTTTTCAGTAATAATGGAATCCATTACTAAATTTTGTCAAATTTTTTTATAATCGACTATCAGGGTGCGGTCTCACACAGGTGAAGCGCACTATAAGAGGGTGAGCCCTAGATGCACCATAGTGAGGTTTTATCTTAAAAGCAATTGATGATGGGAGGAATAGTCCACTAACTTTATAAACTAAATTCATTTACCCTATCAAATTAGTGTGGGACGACTCACAATTGAATTGATATTCCAACAAGTTTCAATCCAGTTGCAATAGAATTATATATAGTCAAAACTCTCACGTTCTCAATTTTTTATTTTTATTTTTGTCTCAAAAGTTTTGAGATTAATCGTGCTATTACTACTACCCTAAGCCTCATTGGTATAAGTCATTAGCAAATTCGAAATTATTTGGTCCAAACATTAATCCTTTCATGATGGTGTAGTGCAAGAATGATATAATATAAAAATCAAAAAGCACCAATGGAAGAAACAGATATTAATTCCACTTGTGGTTTGAGAACTTTGAGATAATAATCTTTCTCACATGGAAGACACTATTTGATGACAATTAAGAAAAAAATTAGTACAGATACCGTGCGATGCACGGGGTGCACAATTGTAAGGTTATTTATCCAACCTTATAATTATATAAATGAATAAAAAATGTACGGGGTATATATAGTACGGGACCAGTGCGAGACACGAGATATATTTATTTAGAGAATATTATATTATAAGATGTAATATTCAATAAAAGTTTTATAGTACGCAGAAAAATTATACAATAAAATAGTATCTGACAAAAAAAAATCATATATTATTAATGACCTCTTTGTACATAGATATTAAATAATTTATTAGTAAAATAGTGTATAAGTTGATTACAATAACAAACCAACATGCTCACGGGATTAAGAAAAATATTCCATGGATTGAAGATTTAATGGGATTAAACATTTAAATTAATTAACTTAGATAATTGAAAAGTCTTCCAACATTGTTTTGACTTTAACATATTACAACATGTGTATACTTTAAATATACTAATATTTACGGAACTTTAAACAACATAATTTTTTTTTAAAAAAATTATTTTAGGGAAATTTAAACAACATATTTACGTCCACTCATAAAACAGATTATATTTCAACATCATAGTTATATTATTATTTAAGGAACTTGAAACAACATTGTTAAATATTTACTGTTGAATATTTACGTCCACCCATAAATTTTTTACAAGTCGAAGGTAAGTAATCCCGTTTCTTTTTTATTTGTTTGTTTGTTTATTTGTTCAATTTTTTTGACAAAAATGATATCATGGATAAAAAAAATTTAATATTAAATAAATTAATTAAATAATATAAAATAATATGCTTTAGACAGATATAGGATGTGGATAATCCTCTCATACCAAACAAGGCGATTTCAAAATTGGCTCAGATCCAGCAATCCTATCCAATATTTCATATAAATAAATATTAAATAAAATGCTTTAAACAGAAATTAGATAAAAATTTTGAATCTGCCTTTGTTTTTAGTATAAATAGGCTTTACGTATATTTTTTGACTTCACCGATTATGGGATTTGTTTTGACTAAATTGATGTTATTATGGAATAAGACAAATAAATAAAGTCTTTTTTATTTTAGTAAAGATTTTACGTACTTTTTTTTGACTTATCGGATGTTATGGGGTTTTTTTTTTCTTAAGCCGATTTTTATTTTAGTAAAAATTTTAAAGATTAACTAATATAATTTTATTATCTAACCATCAATAAAATCATTTAATGATGTGATCATTATCTTTTAAATGATAAATAATATTATTTTTTAAAAAAATATTAGTTTTATATAATTAAATAAAGGTTAAAAAATATTACTCGACAAATATTAATTATAATGGATATCAGTAAAATCATTGAATAAATTATTTTAAGGAAAAAATATTTAAGATCATATCTGGATAATAAATGTAAATATGCAAGCATTTAATGCATATAGTAAAAAAAATCAAATAAGGTATGCATTAAATGTGTGTTGACTTTTCTTGCTACTACTTTTGATAAATAGGTTGGCTTTTAATATATATATAGATAAAAAAAGTATTTGAGAAGCGGCTTACTCTAGTTGAATCCGAGTCGATAAATTGAAAGCAAAATAATTAATGACTACTTGGGCTGATTGCTAGTGATCCTACAAGAAACAATAAAATTATTTCTCGTCGCAAAAATTAAAGTTGATGAAGAAATTTTTCGTCACAGCGATTGTCACCATAGTCGCGTCATAATAGGTCTAAGTGACAAATTCTGAAATTGTCACCAAATTTTTTACTTTTGATGACTTTTATGAGTATCGTCATGTTATTTGGTCATCTTTCATGAAGATAATTTCGTCACGTCTATTATGAGAATTTTTTCATGTAAACTATTATTTTGTCATAAAGAAGCAAGTTTTAAATGAAGAAAACTTAATTTTGTCATCTGAATATTATTTTTTATTGACAAATTTTATTATTTTATCAAATTTATAAGATTTCAATTACGAATATCTTTGTGGTGTTTCCATTATAAAAATCATCATATCTTATATAATTTGTCATGAAAGAATTATTTTATAATTACAAAATATTGGTCACCACAGAAAGAAGTTTTTAATACGGCGATAACAAAAGTGTCACAAAAAATAGAAGTAGGATGAAATATTCATTGTCAACAAAAAAACATATAAAAGCGACGAATTCTTTTGTCAAGAAATTATTAGCTTTATTTTTACAAAGAAAAAGATTGTCATCAAAGACCTGAGATATAATGACAACATAAGTTGTCATGAAAAGATAAATATTTAGTGACAAATATATCATCATTTTAAAAAATTTTATGGTGACAAATCCAAACAAATACATATCAATTACATGTTGTCATAAAAGATTATTTTCAATGACCATTTAAAAATTTGTCAATATTATAGATATAATAATTGTCATTAGTTACAAATATTTAGTGATAAGTTTATCTGTCATGAAATATATAGTACAATATCGTCACTTGAAACAATTATGTCATGAAAAATGATATATACTGACAAAATCTTTCATCAACTAAAACAATTATATCGTGGCATTAAACACTCATAGCAGCATCAATCATATTAAGCTCATTTAATTGATGAAATTATAATTAACATATATTGGTAATATATTGTAGATGATAAATTAGAAAAAAAAAACAATAATAGTAATTTTGCTAATTAAAAAAAA
>CACSLK010012206.1:3742817-3764653 GCA_902706635.1 Striga hermonthica | reverse complement strand
TTAAGTATATAACACCAACACGGGGTTCCCATGTACTATCGTATGAGTCTATCGTGCCTTCCGTTGGGCGACCGTTTCGACCTTGCGCACCCGGGTCACGACGGTCGACTACTTCGACCCTATGCCATGCGGGGCGAGCTTTAGTCGACCCCTCTTGCCTCCTTGCGGGTTGATTATTTCGACTCTATACCCTCGGGCCGCGTGGGTCGACCTTGTCGGGTTTTTTTTTTTTTGTTGCTGTCGGGCTAGTCGACCCTCCGGCACATGGGTCGATCGCCTCGACCCTATGTTCATGAGTCGAACTAGTCGACTCTTCTATTTTTATTTTGTTTGGTCGAGCCTATTCGACCCCGAATGTAGCTCGAGCATGCCCCGTGGGTCGACCACACCAAGTCGATCGGTGTGTCGACCAGTCGTGTTGACCGGTTGCCGGTTGTGTCGATCGGTTGGGTCAAACTTGTTCGACCCTTATTTTTTTTTAACCATGTCGACCCCCCGTGGGTCGACCGTGTCGGCCCCTAGAGGGTCGATCGTGTCGGCTCGTTCCCTTGGTAGATATTGTGATCGACCGACGAGAGTGTAGGTCGAAGCCACTCGACCCTTGTGTCGGCCGAGTCGGCCTTGAGCATCATGTTATATTATTTTTTTTATTTTTGCTTCGTACTTGAGATATACTTGTGTTGACCTATTTGTACTTGCTATTTCCAGATAACATCATTAGACAGACGACTTTGCAAAAAAACGGGCCCTATCCAGGAAGAAGCACGGTGAAGGTCCTTCGAACCCTGACCCTACGGACCGACCCACGGTGCGTACTCGCAACCAGAGCCAGTCGGCCGCACTCCACTCGACCCACTCCACCGCTGACGGTCCCTCACGCGATGGCGCACGTCCCCCTTCCGGCCACATCACATCGACCCCTAACCGCTCGGGCCGACAGACGGCTGGCTCTACTGACCACTCGGGCCGACAGGCGACTGGTCTAGCTGTCTCACCCCTCGCCGGCCGATCTTCCCAGACCCACCCAGATCCCGCTCGCGACGAGGTGGGTTCTCACAAGCGGTCCCGAGCTCCCGACCTGGGCGACGATGTGGTAGCTCCTACTGACTTTGGGAAGGATGTTGATCCCGTTCATCTCGGTAGGTATCTGCACTCAGTCATGGCCGATTCTGAGAATCGGCGCTTCGAGGGTAGACCACAAGATCGAGCTGAGGTGGCGGTGCATCGACTCCTTCAGGTATAACTTTGCTTTCCAAATACATAATCTTGGGTCAATTTTCAGTGCTTTTTGGCCAGATTAATGATGTTGTTACACCCCCTCTTTTTTGTTCTCTTTTTTTTTTTAGTTCTTTGGCGCTGCGAGTCCTTTACTTCTCGACGAGGTAAACGGGACAGCTGCGGCACACCGCATGGAAGCCAAACAGGTCCAGCGGCAGCTTGAGAAAGCGCACTCTACTATTGGAGTGTTGAAGGGCCAGCTGGTCGAGGCCCGTAAGGGCAAAGAGGATGCGGGGCGCAAGTTGGGGGTCGCTGAGCGGAAGATTGCGACCCTTGAGAAGGCCCAGGAGGGCTCGGCCGAGCGCGAGAAGACTTACCAGGTGAAGAACGAGGAGCTCCATAAGGAGCTTGCCGCGATGAAGAGACATGTGGAGGAGGCCAAAGCCTGTCGCCGTGCCTCCGTCGAATCCTCTCGCCAGGCAGGATTTAGGGGTTTTTTTGGGTTAGAGGAGGGTCGAGGCTTTCTAATCGCCTATCGGGACGAGATCATCAACATGTATAGCAACTCGGTCCATCGGCTCGTTCCGGCGACCCGACAGTATTTGAATATTACCATCGAGCGCGCCAAGGCGCAGGTTGTCGCCTGAGGTTTCCTGGGGACATTCGATATCGCGGCGTTGAAGGACGACCTTCCTTGGTCTAGGGGGTTCAAGGGAGACGGTAGTCTGCCTCTTGATCACCCTTGGTGGGACTTAGCTCTTGACACCGCAGTGAGGGCCGCAGGCCTCGAGGGTCGGGTGGATTTACCATATTCTTTCACCCCCCCCCCCCCCCTCCTTCGCCTCCCCCCTTACTCCGACCTCTTCTGAGCTGGCCGAAGCGGAGGAACACTTAGGGGATGATGTCGATTCTGCCAACCCCGTGCAGTCCCAAGTGCCTCCGGAGCCCACTACTTTGCCTGACCCGATCGCGACCGCTGGGATGCTTGACCCCTCTGCGACTACTCTTGCTACTGGTTCCGGTGCGGTCCCGACCACTGGCGCTGCCGAGCCATCCCTCGATGCGTAGTTTAGCTTTTATTTTTTCTTTTGATGTTGATCATTTCGAGACTCTGATGTTGCTCTTTGTATTTTGCGATCTCGTATGACCTTTTGCACGCGTTTTGTAATATTCGCACTTGTTTTAGCGACGTTTCATGTATTTGATGTCGTACCTCGGATATTTTGTATTATCTTTTGGATTATGTGCGCCTGTTTTTTTGCTCTATATTATTCATATGTCATGTCTCGTGTCGATTGCATCGACCCTTCCACCTTAAGGTCGAGCAGGTCCTCTTAAAAATACTCGCCTCAGACGATCTAGTCCCGAGGCTTCTGATCGACCCACGTGGCCTTGAACATATTCGGCCCGGGTGACCTAGACCTAAGGCTTCTGATTGACCCGCGTGGCCTTGAAAAAGAAAACGTTCGCCCCGGACGATCTAGCCTCGAGACTTCTGATCGACCCGCGTGGCTTTGAACATATTCGCCCCGAGTGACCTAGCCCTAAGGCTTCTGATCGACCCGCGTGGCCTTGAAAAAGAAAACGATCGCCCCGGACGATCTAGCCTCGAGGCTTCTGATCGACCCGCGTGGCCTTGAACATATTCGCCCAGGGTGACCTAGCCCTAAGGCTTCTGATCGACCCGTTTGGCCTTGAAAAAGAAAACGTTCACCCCGGACGATCTAGCCTCGAGGCTTCTGATCGACCCGCGTGGCCTTGAACATATGCGCCCCGGGTGACCTAGCCCTAAGGCTTCTGATCGACCCGCGTGGCCTTAAAAAATGAAAACATTCGCCTCGGATGATCTAGCCTCGAGGCTTCTGATCGACCCGGGTGGCCTTGAACATGTTCGCCCCGGGTGACCTAGCTCTAAGGCTTCTGATCGACCCGCGTGGCCCTGTAGGTTGTGACACATATAATTGTTTTCAACAAAACACGACATTTTATTAAGCGCATCATCACAAATATTGTCGTACATCAAAACGCCCTTAAGGCTACACGATATTCACCGGAACAAGTACTATAGTGTCAACAAAAGGCAACTAAAGGTATATACATTCGTTGTTTCTCCCTAGCTTTACTCAAACAAAATACTTCTTAAGGTGAATAACGTTCCAAGCCCTAGGCAGCGCCTTGCCATACTTGTCCTCGAGTTCGTACGCTTCTCCCTTCAGAACTTTGAGAATTTTAAACGGCCCCTCCCACACTGGTTCCATCTTTCTGACTTTCTTCAGCGCATCTGCCCTTCGCCACACCACGTCTCCAACTTGAAATCCTCTTGGTCTAACCTTCTTATCATATGTCGTCTTCATCCGTTGTTTGTACAAAGCCACCTTTAGGGCCGATGCATCGCGCAGTTCATCAATCGTTTCCAAGGCCTCTCTCTAGAGCTCGTTGTTAGTACTTTCATACGTGTCGACCCTTCGCGAGCCGGCCCCTACTTCGATGGGTATAACGGCGTCCATCCCATAGACCAAGCTGAATGGTGTCTCCTCCGTCGAGCTCTGGGGGGTTGTTCTATACGACCACAGCACCGAATCCAGCTCGTCCACCCATGCGTCTAACGCCCTTTCGAGTCTCTTTTTGAGTCCTTATACGATGATTCGGTTAGCCACCTCTACTTGCCCGTTGGCCTGCGGATGCACCACTGCCACAAATTTTTGTTTTATCTTCATCTCCTCGCACCATGATTTAATCCTCGACCCATTGAACTGTGTACCGTTATCCGATATCAAGGTCCTTGGTATACCATATCAACAACAGATGTTTGTAAATAAGAAGTCGATCACCCTCTTCTCGGTTATGGTAGCCAACGCGTCTGCTTCGACCCACTTGGTAAAATAGTCTGTAGCGACCAACCGCCATTTGCGTTGCCCCGTTCCTTGTGGTAACGGTCCCACGATATCAATCCCCCATTGCGCGAAGGGGATAGGGGTCATCATCGGCATCATCTCCTCTGCGGGTCTATGTGTGGCGACATCGTACATCTGGCAGGGCCGAAAGCTGTTACCATCTTCAATGCGTCGGCGCGCATGGTGGGCCAGAAGTAGCTCGCCCACAATGCTTTCCCAACGAGCGCCTGCGATTTTATATGGCTGCCACAGCACCCCCCGTGGATTTCTCGCAATACATTATCCCCTTCTTCAATCGATACACATTTAAGGTATGGTCCCTCATATGTCTTCTTGTATAGGTTGTCCCCCTCCAAAAAAAATTCGAGGCTCTCCTCACCAGCTTTTCTGCAGCATTTCTATCTTCTGGTTTTTCTCCTCAGGCTAACCAATTCCTGATCTCGGCCGTCCAATCGACCCTTTCTTCTGCCGTCATTACTTGTTCTATCGAGCTCTGCTCCATCTGCAGCAGGGTTATCGACCTGGAGCCGCATTCTGCCAACGAATTAGCCATTTTGGTGAGCAAGTCTGCCCGACTGTTTTCGTTTCGCGGTATTTGGATGATCTCCCATTTGGTAAAGCCTTTGACCAACTCGTGCACCTTCTCCACATATCTTCTCATCCGGTCTTCCTTTACTTCAAACTCGCCCTTGATTTGCCCACCACGAGCTGTGAGTCCGAATGCAGCTGGACCTGCTGACCTCCCGCCGCTAGAGTGAACTGGATACCCTTCATCATCGCCTCATATTCGGCCTCATTGTTAGAGTCGTTAAAGTTCAGCTTCACCGCATACTCGAGACGGTCGCCCTCCTGTAGGATTATGACTACCCCGACTCCTGCTCCGCCTATGGCAGAGCTGCCATCTACGTGTGCTTTCCACATCCCCGGCTCTCCGTCGGTGGTTAGTTTTCAAATGAAATCTACTAAGGCCTGAGATTTTATGGCCCTTCGGGGATCGAACAATATATCGTACTCGCCAAGCTCTACTGCCCACTTGGTGAGTCGACCTGATACATTAGGTTGACCCAGCGTATCTCCCAATGACATGTTAGTGCGGACAACGACCTTGTGGTTCAAGAAGTACGATCTCAGCTTCTGGATCGTGATAATCAATGCCAATGCCACCTTCTCTATGTCCGAATATCGGATCTCTACCCCTTGCAGGAGTCGGCTCGTATAATACACGGGCCTTTGTTGTCGATCTTCCTCCTTTAGTAGGACCGAGCTGATCGTCACTCGTCCCACGGACAAATATAACACCAACTCGTCCCCTGGTTCTAACTTCGACAAGAGGGGTAATTCTGCTAAGAACTCTTTAAGACACTCGAATGCCTCCTGCGTGGCCGTCGTCCATTCGAACTTCGCCCTTTTCTTCAAAGCTTTGAAGAACGTGAATCCCTTCTCAGCTGCTTGGGCTGTGAATCGACTGAACTCTGCCAATCGAACCGCTAACAATTGGGCCTCGCGACGGTTTCTGGGAGGATTGATCTCCAAGACCGCCTGCACCTTGGCCGCGTTCACCTCGATCCCCTTCTCGGTGACAACATATCCCAGAAATCGACTCGTCTTCACCCCAAATTTGCATTTGGCTGGATTCAACTTCATACCGTACTCCCGCAAGGTGGCAAAAGTCTCTCTCAGGTCTCCAACGTGGTCGACTGCTCGCCTACTCTTTACTAACATGTCGTCGACGTACACCTCCATGTTTCGTCCGATCTGACCCTTGAACATTTGGTCGACTAGGCGTTGATATGTAGTCCCTGCGTTCTTCAGACCAAAGGTCATAACAACATAGCAGTACGTCCCCTTGGCCGTGACGAAGCTTACTCTTTTCTGATCGTCCACTGCTAATGGGATTTGGTGATACCCCTGAGAGGCGTCCATCATGCTCAAAAGTTCACACCCCGCCATTGAATCGACCAACTGGTCGATCCTCGACAGCGGGTAATGGTCCTTGGGGCAGGCTTTGTTTAGGTCGCGAAAGTCCATGCACATCCTCCACTTGTCCAGCTCCTTCTTTACCATGACCGCGTTGGACAGCCGCCCGCAACAATTTTTCTACCTCCTTCTCGATGACCAGGTCGAGTTCATGCCCGAAGTGTCTACGTTTTTGCTTCACAGGCCTCATTCTCTTGTCCATATTTAGTTTTTCTTAATGAGATTCACTCGGTCGGGTCAAAAAGAGTTTGGGGGTCTATACCAGTGAGCTCCTCGAGGCTGAAAGCAAAGATATCCACAAACTCCCTCAACGTTTGCACCAGCTCTCCCTGAATGTCATCTGGTAGGTCTTTTCCTACTCGGGTCGTCTTCCCCTCTACTCCTTCTATCAGCTCAATCTCGAGAAGTTCATCTCGGGTAGCGATGTCCACTTTCACTTGCTTTTCAGTTTGCCCTACGATCTCCTCGGCTTTTTCTCTTTCCTGACTAGCCCTCTTTGATAGTAACATGATAGCACGACCTCGCCATCTTTTGATTGCCCTTTACCTCTCCCACTTTTCTTCTTACGGGGAACTTCAGCTTCCTGCAATAGGTCGATACTACTACTTTGAAGGTGTTCAGGCTGGGCCGCCCCAGAATAACGTTGTATGCCGATCCAGTCTCAACAACTAAGAACTTGATCATCTTCACTTGTCTTAGAGGTGTTTCCTCTGACGCCACTGGGAGGAAAACTTCCCCGAGGGGAACTACTTCTACCCCGCTGAAGCCATACAAGGCCGTTTGCACTGGTTGTAGGGATAACTCTAGCTTCGTCTTGTCGAGATAGTGCTTGAAGAGTATATCCACCGAACTTCCTGTGTCCACAAAAACGCGTTCCACATCAAAGTTTGATTTCTCTGTTGTTACCACCAGAGCATCATTATGTGGTGTTGCGACACCCCTAAGGTCTGCAGGGCCAAAATGGATAAGGGGTACCTCCTTCGCTAATTGAACCTCTTCTCTCGTATACTCCTCTACTGCCCTCGTGTGCCTCCGCTTGGCCCGATTCGAGTCTCCGTCCGTTGGGCCCCCACAAATCATATGGATTACCCCTTTCTTCCGTTGGTCTTTGTCGGGCTCTTCGTGGTCCTCTCTCTCTCTTTTATCATTCTCCTTCCTTCCCCCTTCCGGGTATTTATCCTTTAGTACAAACTCTTTCAAGTGTCCTGCTCGTATTAGTCTTTCCACCTCGTCTCTCAGCTCCTTACAATCATCAGTCGTGTGGTCGTACTCTCTATGATAACTACAAAAGAACTCTGGTCGTCCTATGGGTGCTCTATTTTTCCTTGGTAGGGGCCGAGGTCGGTCTAACATCCCCAAGTTACCTCTTTCCTCTAATATCGCGAACACTTGCCCCTTGGTGTAGTCATGGGTGTGTAACGGTCGAACTGCTGGCCCGGCTCCCACCCTCTCTCGTCTACCCACTTGTTCTCTTGCCCCCCCNNCTTTCTTATCATCAGGTCGAGGCGGTCGTGACTCTTGCTTTTTATCCCTCTTACTGTCTTGTATGAGGAAGTCTGCTTGAGCTTCTTCCATGTTCATATACTTGCTTCCCCTCTGCAACAATTCGTCATAACTCTCAGCCGGTCTTTTGGATAAGGAATCTTGAAATGGTCCGGGTCTCAGCCCCCGGGTTAATCCGCCGGCCTTTATCTCCTCTGTAGCGCTTGGTACTTCGACACATGCGCGGGTGTAACGGGCTATGTAAGCTCGCAGTGTCTCTTCCTCTCTTTGTTGTACGTTTATCAGGGATAAGTATGTATTTTCATGTTTTCTCGCGCTTGCGAACTGGTTGGTGAACAACGAACTGATGCTTAGAAAATCTTTAATAATGCCTGGTGGAACCAATCTTGAACCACACCCTTTAGCGTGGTCAGGAAGGCTCTACAATAGACCGGATTGCTGTACCTGTGCAGCACCGCTATGTTCTCGAAGCTCCTGAGATGTCGAGCTGGGAATGTAGAGCCATCATACGACATGGTGAGTTCTCGAAACCCTTGAGGCAATTCCTCACCCAACACTTCGTCCGCGAACGGGTGACCTGCACGACAGGGGCCTCGACGCCCCTCAACCTTCTCTTGGATTTTGCGCAACTGCTCCGCCATCCGCTCGATGATCGAATCCCTTGTATGTTGTTGTGGAACACCTGACGAGTGGACCGATTGCTCTGGCTCATGCTCACCCCAACCCACGGTTGGTCTTACAGGTCGATCTACCTCATCGTGCCCCAACACTTCGGGTCGAGTCACCATTTCGCGCGCCAGGGTAGAGGGTCGAGCCTCTAAACCCTGTGCTTCTGGTCTCGTCGTCATCGCCCTTCCCGCAGGTGAAATTGACGCTAGTCTAGCCTCCACCGTCGCCGCTATCATTCTTTTCAACGCGATGAGCGTGACTTGTATGGGTTGCTTTGGGATGAAAAGCTGAGTATTCACGCCGGCTTCCTCCGCCGCCCCTCCTTGGAGTTGCAATTCCTCTCCGCCTACCTCTTGGAGTGGTAAGCTCGCACTTGGTCTCGTCGGCGTTTGTATCGTGCCCACTTGTGTTGGGCTATTCGCCGTTGTCTCCAACTGCTCCGGCGGCCGCCTAGCAGCAGGGGATGGCGTCGCCGGCGTGTCTCCACACAATACCCACCCCGGCGGCGGCCCAACCCCTACAGGGCGCTTATGCAACCAAGAGTTGTCTTCTTCATGTTGTTCATGCTCTCTTTCTCCCACCATCTTCTTCAATCCTTGCTTCTCCACTTGCTTTTCGGTTATGATGTAAGAGATACCACCAGATCAACGTCGGTTGAGCTAGGGTCCCCACAGACGGCGCCAATTTGATACGGTCCGAGATCGGTGGCTTTGGTCTTGCGGAATGTTCTTCCCGGTTATGACGTTGGTTCACTTGATTCGGTCTGATCCGAACTTGAGTGTTCTCCGGTACCTGAAAGCGCGCCGGAATTTCTCCGACGCCCAAGTTAGGATCTCGAATTTTGAGAGAATTATGTGTAATAAATGGGGTAGTAAAATATTAATAAAGTCTTACTTACCATTATTGAGATTTTACCTTTATATAGTTCTCACTTCCAGTTTAAGTGCTCTAGAATGTTCGTTGACCGGTATGGGTCAACCTCGTCGACCCGCTTCACTTGCCCCGCGTATGTTAACTATCGGGCCCGTGGGTAGATGCTCCACACGATCGGGCCGCTTTGCCTTGGCCGAGTATATCGAGTCTTAGGTCAATGGGCAGAAACCCTTGCATGCCTCGACCCCCTTACCCATGGTCGATGCTCGACCCTTCATCGACCCGGCCGCTAAGGGTCTTAGCTCAATCACCTTGCCTTGGTCGAGCCCATTGAGCCTAGAGTTAATGGGTCGAAGCTCCCACAAGGCTCGACCCTTCACACCCGTCGACAGTTGGGTCGTTTGATCTGGTTCCTAGGGGTTTTTGTTAGACCGAGCCGAGCCAATACTATGATACCTATCATCTATCATTTTGGAAAAAAAAATTAAAAAAAAAAAAAAAAAACTTTTAATGGATTTGGAAACAAATGAAACCGGGTTACCAGCGGCTTCCGATCCACTCCACACGTTCGAGCCGGTTTTACCATCACTAGCGGGGCCCAAACCTTCTAGAAGCAAATAAAAGAAACCAATGTGCCATGTCAGCCCGCAGTAAATTACGCACCCCACATATACGCACACACAGTTTCTTCGTTTTTTTTTGGCGCAGAAAATAGCTGTCCCCAGTCCCCGGTGGGCCCCACCCACTATTTTCCGGGAAACAACTAATAATCCGACCTCAGTTTCTCCCACATATAAAACCCCCCAACCGCATACACATTTTTCCCACATCTCTACTAAATAATTCCTTTCGCCATTTTTACCCATCCAATGCTCGGAACTCTAACCTTCCCTTCTCATTCCGCTTGCGTCTCCCATCGCCGCCCGCGCAGGATGATGCTCCCGCGCGCCTCCATCGCGGAGGCTTCGCCGCCGTCCGCCGCATCGGACAGCCGGAGGAGTCTCTACGAGGTCCTCCGCGTCCAGCGCGACGCGTCGCAGACGGAGATCAAGACGGCGTACCGCACGCTGGCCAAGTTGTACCACCCGGACGCGACGTCGCGGTTCCTGGACTCGGCGGTGGCGGCGGACGGCCGGGATTTTATCGAGATCCGCAACGCGTACGCCACGCTGTCCGATCCGGACGCTAGATCTGTCTACGATTTGAACTTAAGAGTTGGCTCGCAGCGCCGGCGGGATACCGGCGGATTTTACCCGACCCGTAGGTGGGAAACAGATCAATGCTGGTGACTTTTTTTTTTCTTCGATTTTTTTTTTTACGCGGTGGTTATTAACTATAGGTTGCTCATGAGGAGGATAGTTGTATAAATCTGTAGTTCTTATTTTCTTTGCCCTTTTGAATTGAAAATTGGTGTTATGTTATCTTCATTTTTCCTTAATTGGTTGTTATTCGGCCATTATTTCACGACACCCGTCTGGAAAAAGCAGAAAGAAAAGGAAAAAAAAAAAAAAAAAGGAAAGGTTACAGCAGAATATTGGCAGCAAGTAGGGCGGAGCCACCCATGTCCCCAAAAAAATTTTTAAAAAAATTTGCGAACTTTATTTTTTAAAATTTTTTGTACATAACTTCATATAAATTTTTATTTAGCCACATCTAATTTCAGGCGAAATATATTAAGATTTATGTCAAATTTGTTCATCTGACAACAACTGTGATAAAGTTACGGGAAAATGTTACGGTCTCGTTACGGAACTATTCCGTCAGGGTTTGTAACCGTCAGATCAATAATCCTCGACAGTTATATGATGATCTAACGGTTATAAACTCCGACAGAGTAGTTCCGTGACGGGACCGTAGCATTTCTCAAAGTTACGATCACGAGAGGAAAAAAATAATATTTTATTGTCAAATGCGACAATTGTTCATTTATTAGATTTTTATCAAATGAGTATATAATGTGACTCAACACACCCTCGTCTTTTAAATTCTTAATGGGTTGACTTAATAAATATCAAATGAATTGAATAATTAAGTTTGACGCACACCTTCTCCTGCAAGCTATTTAGTTGGGCTCGTATCATTGCGTAGTCCGTTATCCATTTTATATTTTTTTTATTTCGCCTCCAATAATTAATTTGGTCTCATTTCCGACAAATAAAAAATCTTGCAGAGTTAATTGCAAACATGTTAGACATTATTTGTGTCATCGACAAGTTCGATTAGTTATCTGCGTTTGGCTTGTTTTAATATATAAGAGAGTCGAGATTGAGTTATCAGAAGTCGAACCGAAATATATTAACAGATAATTTGGTTCTAATCAGAGCCAAAACCGGTTCCGACTCAAAACCGCCGGCCAGGGTTGAAAGGCCCTGAACCCGCCCGAACATATGCACGAGCCGATTTATTGAACCGTCAGTTCTTAGTTGCCCGGTTCATTAAAAAAAAATAATTACAAATATTTTTTTTTTTTATAAAGAAAGGTTGAATATTGGGTAATGAGAAAACTTGGAAACAATTATTGAAGACAATCTTTCAAGGCAGTCATACATATATCTGTAGTTGCAGCATAGAAGAAGTGTGCTTCCGTATGTGCGACTGTGAATGGTACACCAGATCACGATGGTTTTATCCATACAAACTGAAACCAGATATTTCCAGGAAAAGGGTCAACTTGTATGAAACACCAAATTGAGAAACGGCATTAAATAACACGATTTTACTATAGAACCAACAATCCCTTCTGACATTATCTTTGTGGACAAAGCATTGAAAAACAGGACATTGAATCACGCACACTAATACTGAAACATGTCAAGTATACGAACACTGCCTGAAAACTCGAGTCCAGTATACCGAAAACAAAATTGCTTATAAACAATAACCGTCCAGTCCTGTTGAAACACTAGCAAAATGAAACTGGAACTTCACCCAATCTTCTTCTACACATCTCATTTAATTTAAATAAGGAGAAAAAAAAATCAAAAGGTGAGATGAGATTCACTCTACACGTAACACGTTCATTCCCTCACCCCACTGAGTATATCCCTAGAAATCTGTACGAAACTTACAAAGTTGCATAAAAACCAGAATAATGAAACTTGCAATCACTTGGAGGTCATAAGCATGGAATTGATGACATGCATGATGAGGCGGATGTTGGAAAGATCGGGCCCACTACAAGTCGGAAGGTTACGGTGGTGACTCAGTATCTGGTAAACCTGGTCAAAGATGAGACGAACATGGACCACAATCATTGCATCTGTCGGATTTATAGCAGATAACACCTCTCTCATCCATGTCAGCTTCCGAGATGTATCTTTTGTGATGTCACAAGCCAACTGCTGGAGAAGGGAGAGGAGCACACCCTGGCTCAAAGGCAGGGGATTCACGGACAAGATCCCCGGTAGATCAACCTGGTATGAGTCCAAAAATATTATGATAACAATGAAGCTTAGGATCACAACGTTGAAACTCATTTGATGTATGAATGAGATAGATGGGTAAAATTGTAGCCATTGATCACGGCATTGTTCAGTAGATAATTAATGCATCTTGTAAAGTGTTCCAGTTACAAACAGTATCTTATACGATGACAATTACCCCATTGAGTACATGCAACTCAAATAAATTAATGGACCCAAAAGAATTTTAAAATACATGGTTCATTCTGGATCTGTTGCGGGGTGAACACAAACATACAGTTCAGGGGTTGATGAATTTTGTTGCTGATAGAGTGTTCTCACTCCACCATCACCCAAATTGCCACCCCTATCAAACTACTCTAAAGTTACTAAGCATGCAGATCCTTTTAATCTACCCATAGTCTATTATTTATCTAAGGGGGGTTTTCTGATAAAGACGATAATGGATGAACTGAACATTAAAATATTTACCCGACAGTTATAAAAGCAATTCAGAGTTTACCTGGGCACATAACCAGGCTACGATAGTAACATCAGTCATCTGCAGTGCAGCAGTAAACGCCTCCTCATACTTGCGGTCAGCTATCAGTCTAGATATTTCTGCTGTCGGGTCAGGTGGTGCCTCAAGCTTAAAACAAAAAATAAAAACATTTCAAAATTAAATGGTAATGGCAGCAGTAATGAGTTACTACTCTGGGCAGATCAAAAGAAAAGGTTAAATTAACTCAACATAAAGAAACAAGAAAGTGAAGCCAAACCTTCTCATGGAGACCACTCAGAGGACCATTGCTCAGCTGACCAATCAACGGATTTGCTGCTTTAGTGTTCGCAGCAAGAGCTAACAATTTTCTTTGACCATCAAGAATCTCACTGCTTAAAGTTTGAGTCACTGATGATGCTGAATTTATGGCATCCTGTAAAGTAAAGCCTGAATTAGTGATGCAGTTGGATATGAAAAGCACAAAAGGAATTGGATAAGCAAAGAAACTACAATTCTGCAGGACCAGATTTGCTGCCTCAGATGTCAAAGTAACAAAAGGTGGCTTAGACAGACACAAGACTTATCAGCATAACATAATCAAATAACTTGATACCCTTAGTGCAATTGCCAAAGGTGAATGTGATGCGTCAAATTGTTGATGAACTGCTGCTGAATGTTCAACCATTCCTTTTTTAAATGTAGCGTCCACCTGATCAAACATGGCCCTGCATGACATCTCGAATGCTGGGACCACAGAAACTTCCATACTTGATTTCAGTGTTTCCTGACAACAAAAATGATTTTGAACTCTATCAAACGACCATGCACCCGCAAGTTGAGCTAACATAATATACGAGAAATGTGGACGCTGGCCAGAGATCAGCTACCTCCATTTAATATTCGCAACATACTAAAATATCATGATTCCAATGGAAGTGCAGCAAAAAATGAATATCAGAAAACTTGAAACTGACTAAGAGAGGGGAAAAAATAAACAAAAAGATTGCCAAATAAAAGTATGGCCTAAAAGTAATCTGGCTTTCAAAGGTAAATTGAAAGAACTTGACATATTTCCTGCGGTATGGCCTAAGGCCCTAAAGGTAATTTTGCTCTAGTGGGGAACTTTACTACACACCGTCAGATTACATTTCAACAGTTGATTTTGAAATTTCCCAAAATAATATATTATTTTTCTAGAAGTTTTGTTGACGTCCTGAAGACGCAATGCAACGCAAAGACATTGACAGAATCAATTACTATTTTACTAGCTTGCACTGAACTCTTTCTCTTAATCTTACCTGAAGAACTTGTTTGCCAGATGTTTGAAACTGAGCTTGGATTTGCCTAGCAACTGTAGCTTCGAGTTTGGAGTTAACAGATTTCTCCAGTTGATTTACAGCTTTATCACCCACCCCTTTCTGGTCACACAAAAATCAGGTCGTTAAAATCCAGGTCCTAAGATCAAATATACGGATATACAAAGGCAAAGGGTTAACCTGGAAGCTCTCAGCAATGGAGGCAGATATTATCTTCTCTATGGTGGGTGTTATTGTTCGCGCCACAGATTGTCCCACAGCAGCCAGTTCTCTCTTCACAGTTTTCTCAATAATTGCTGGCAGGTCCTTGTTTAAGCAATTGTTCATCATATTTGTTAATTGTTGCACGCGCTCCCGTACTGCCTTGTCCTGCTTTACATTCTCTTCTTGAATACGGGCCCACAGAGCATCAGCATTAGATTTGACAGCTTTCTCCATGCTCCGTACCAATGTGGCCTCAAGTCTTTTGCCTTCTTTATTAACTGGTGCAGCAACCATTGCTGACATCTGCTTCTGCATTTCCTTTTGCATAGATACAACCTGCCAACATGAACAAAAAATAAAATAGGTTGGTACATGTTTACACTGGCGAATCTGCCTGCAATGAAGATTTTGTTCTAAAGCTAGATTCACATTGGTTGCCCTCTTTGAAGCATAAACAAGGCAGACCTTATCCTTCAGCTACTAACTGAAGGATAACATATTCTTTGAGCAGAAACGATGCAAAAACAATAGGGCCATAACTAATATGGAATTTCACAAAACAATATGTAAACAGTAACCAACACGGGAACAAAACTAAAATGTCAAACCCTCGAGCAGAGAAGTTTATAATAGATAGTAAAAAGACGAACATTTTTGGAGCAATACCACACTTCTTAAACTAGCAACTTCTAAATAAGCATATAAGTTATAAAAAAAATAAAAAAAAAAAAAAGAACAACATTTGATGAAAGGTTAAATAATCAATAAATTCTACAGACTAGTGTAGTCAACTAATAACAATTTTGAGAGCAATTTATAAAAAAAAAAAAATAACATTCTCAGCGGAAGGATGATGATTTGCACCTGGTTCAGCATCTCTTGCATGGAATATATCTGTGGGATTGCACTCCCTATTGGAGTACTTAAGCTAACACCTTGTTCAGTAGCGGAATCTGTTGAATCGATAGCACTTGGCGATGCTGAAGATGACCCCGATCCTTGACCACCCTTACCCTTTTGCCTTTTGCCTTTCCCACTTGTTGAAGGTTGTTGAGCTGTTATACGAATAGTTGAATCAGTACCCTGCTGAGAAGCATCCTTTAAAGATTCATGGAGCTCTTCTACAGTTGTAGATTGAGCAATGGTTTCAGATTCACCAGTCCCATTAAATTGCCTACCCTCCCCAACAGTATAAGTCTCATGAGATACAACACGACACTCTCGAGCCACCTCACTTCCAAGATCGGATGCTTGAGAGCAAAATGATTTTTCCTTATTTTCTTCCGTAAGATCCTGGGAAGGTTCAATATCGTTACTTTGACTATATCTCGTCTCACCCACAACTTTAACCTCCACCTCAACATTTCTGATGTCATTGCTAACCACCACATCTTGAATATTAAGCTCAGCATTACTTTTCGGGTCAATGGTGTGGCTCGCTTCAGAGACTGAATTGGCCATCAAAATTTCAGAAGGAGTCACCAAATGAGTTGGGTGTTTGAATTTAATCGGTTGGTTGACAGCTATCGACTCATCTTGGAAATGTTCATTATCACCATTCCTTGAATCACTATCTAACGAAGCAACATCTGATAAGTTCGCATGAACAACATCCATCTGACGGTCAACTGAGTACTCAACAATTTTCGGATCCGATCCATGATCATTGGTTGAAAGGCCATGACCGCTCAACTGACTTCTGAAGCCAGAAAGTGTTTTGGACAACCTAGGGCTTAAACGAATGGAAGGTGAAGCTGCAGAGGAAGCGGTATCATTAGCAACCTCAGGCTGAGGAACTAACTTTGTTTCTGTAGCTGAAGAGAACTCTTGTGGCGTGGGCGACTCAGCAGGAGCATGTATAACAGGGTACCTCACTGTAGATGCAGCATCCAATCCACTTTCATGAATTGAAAATTTGGGTGCAGAACTAGAAATGGGTAACTCAGTTGGTTTCCCGCTAGATGGCTGCTCTACAACAGGTGCAGTAGCAGCATCCAAAGAGACATTGGAGTTCGACTTCTCAAAAACAACATTCTCCAGAGGGGGTGGCAGACACTGTGACAAGTCTAAAGCATACTGCTGAATTGCCTGCGTCTGGACACAATATACCTGCACAATTTGATCACCATGAGGAAGCAACTCGCTTGTCCCAGTGAAACTGAGTATCGGCATGGTGACAGTAAACTCAGCTATATAATCCATGCGTGTTGCCTCTGGATTGGGACCATATTCCAAGTGCACGGCATATATCGCATTCCTCTTCGCATTTGCCAATAAAAGAAGACCAGCTTGTGACAATGCTACTACTTGATTGAAAAAGGCTTCTTCTGCTTGAGCCTCTGAACTCTTCAACTCCAACTTCTGAGTACAATGCCATGACTCAGCATCACCAGGAAGCAACCAGCCTTCTTCACTTGCTGATACCCATATTTTCATTTCCCGGTTAAGCGGACCCTAAACATATGACCTTGTTAGTTGGGTGCAAAACTAATAGTTAAAAATCAAAGTAGATTCAGAAAAATAAACTTTGCTTGACGGAAGTGATGTTCAACAATCCCTTCCGACATGAAATATGTTCATTCGCACTAAACTGCAACAATGTAAAAGATACAATACTGCACAAATAGAGAACTTCAGTAACATGTACCCCTGTGATGAGTATGATATGATCTGGCCGGTGAGGAGCAGCTAAAAACATGACAGAATTAACAGGCAGGCCATCATGTGGCCGAAGAACTGCAACAGGTTGAGACTTCCGATCTTCCCAAATCTTAATCTGCAATCTTAAGCATATGTCAACAGGGAGTACACAGTTTAAGGGCAGTAAATTATCAAATGCCAACTAACATAAGTACGTAACCATGCAAGTATCTAGACAACGATAGCAAACATAACTCCAACAGTATCTGTTGCAGTGTAAATTACAATGGCGTATCTAACCAACTTAATTACTTGCAGTCACCATCATATTCTTATACTCTTAAGATTGGTCAGCTTACCCCCAATCAACTCAATTTATATATGTAGAGCAACTACGTTCCATACAAGTGGGAATAGGGAGTTTTTTTCAGTTTGGTGACAAAGAGCGGTGTGGGATTATTGTTTAAACAATGGGAGCAAAAGAATATCAGCAAATCCACTTCGGCCATTTCAGTTTATCTGAAGGACTTCTTATCATTTATTTAAAGATTAAAGAAAAAGATTTTCTAACACCACAACTAGTCCTGTAAATATATAGAGCTCAACAAGGCTATAAATGGTAAAACTTAGAAAAGGAAAAAAAAAAAATGACGAACCGTGCCATCTACTGAAGCAGAGACTAGACGTGTTGTCATCCACTGGCACATAGACAAGTCAGACACTTCTCCATCATGGCTGCCAACAAATTGGACTCCATCAATCAGTTTTTCAATGGAGCAACTAAGTGGCTCCTCAGCTGAAAACTTTTCACCTTTACCAACTTTTGTGGTGTCTATCTTCAAAACACGTCTCCCAATTCCAACCACAAGAACTTCCTGTAAGAAAAATACATGGTAAGCCAAAATAAAGTCCTGGACAGAAAAGCACATTGGTAAACCAAAGAAGGCGGACATAATTTACTTGTTTATGACAATGCCAACAAACTCTAGGATGAACAGATTCCCCTTCTCCAGTAATTTGTATAGCAATATTGATCCTTCCAGTAATTTGTGGTTTGTCTTCTTTATCTGGACTTTCAGTGATCTTCCAGACGTAAACCCGACCATCCACACTTGCACTGTATCCATGAACATTATGCAATTAAGCACAAAAAATGATATGGATATAACAAAAACAATTGATGAAGTGGATACCTAGCTAGAAGGGGAACATCCTCAGCAAAGAAAGCCATGTCTGTGACCCTCTGTAAATTATTCAATGAATTAAACAACGCCATCCAATGATGGTCATTAAATAAACAATAACGACGACGACAACAACAAATAGTAAAGAAGCATATATTCCAGCCATCACATTTCTCACGGTGTTTCACATCATTGATCTCGATAAACATTGAAAAAAAAAAAAACAATTTAACTACAGCCAATTTCCAGCAAGCTTTATGGTGTGTCCTGATCAGATTTATAGTAAAGAAGCAAAACCACATGATGAAATATGTAAAAACAACCTGGCCTAAACCCTTGAGCAATGACCTCAAAGCAGTATTGATATTGAGCACCCTTATAGCACCCAACTTCAGCCCATAACATATATACGTTTTGTTTACTGCAATCTGTCTGCCCACGACTAGCCCAGGGTCAGAACCATATTTTGTAATGGGTGTAACCTCAAGTTGAGGCTGCACCTCGCCCGGAAATCTAACATCAATGTCATAAACTAATTGATCTCCAATCAAATGCCGTCCCTTGGGGAGCTTACTGCTCGGCATCCGCATCACAGGCGATTGATGCAAAATCCCTGAACCCGGCCCAGATGGCAAGTTCTGTGGTACGAATAAATCCGAGCCCGAGGAGGAAGTCGGGTGGATTTGAGGCATAGCCATCGTAGTCTGCTGCTGCGGGATTTCGAGCGTAGAAGGAGGCGCACTCAACAGCGCCATCAACCGAGCTCCATGGCTGTTAGGGTTTTGAGGATTAGGAGGGTTACAGAAATTGGCGTTGTGAGGAGCCGTAGGCGGCTGCCCCTGGGGCTGGAGAGGCGGCGTAGGATAAGACATAGACCTCTGTGGGTGGGCCGCGTTAGAGAAGTCCTGGTGGGGCTGAGGTGAATTAGAATAGGCGGGGTAGACGGGATGGTAGTGGAACGGCGCTGTCTGGGGCGGAAACGAGTACGCGCCTCCGGTCGGCGGGGGGTAGGAGGCGGATGGCGGCGGGAAAGGGGCCGAAGCCAGATTAGGGTTAGTGACAGTGTTGCTGACGTTATTGGTGACAAAATTTTGGGGATTAGGGTTAGAATTGGGGGCTGAGGTGGAGGGAGGAGGCGGTGGCAGGGGAGCGGAGGGCTTGAAGAGTTTCTGCATATCGAAGGGACCTCCGCCTGGTGGGTTTGGATTGCCAGGGGAAGCCATTTTTCTTCTTGCTTTCCGCTTAAAGTAGAGAGCCTGCGACTATTGCGATTTTAGAGAGAACAGAGAGAGAAATCTGGAGGATCTTCGGGGTTCTCTGGGACTGTGTGTGTGTGTGTGTGTGAAGATGGAGGATTGTGTGTATATTATGTATAGGGTTGAGTGATGAGTATATACGGCGAGGGTGGATCTGAGGAGGACAGCTGGGGAATGTGCACTCGGTGGAAGTGAAGAAAGACTATTGGGAGACAAAATAAGAAGAAAGATGATCCGATCCATTCACCCAAAAAAAAAAAAAAAAAAAAAAAATGTGTGTGTCTTGACTCTTGTGCAGTATTTTTAGATTAATAATTAATAAAGACACTTTAACAAAAAACTTTTTTTTTTAAAAAGACTTCAACAAAAAACTTAAATGACACAAAGTAATGTATATGTTTAATAATTGTTTATTTTAAAATAAGTGTGATGTATAAAATAATAGAATCGCGACAAATATTATTATGTAAAATTTATGCCATTTTTTGTAGTATAATTCTCTTTTTATTTTGTTTACTGTTCGAATAGAGTTGTTAAACAAAACAAGTCGATTATGAGTTCAACTTATTTAGGCTCACGCTTGACTCAACTTGTTTATACAAGTTAGATCTTGGATCGTTGAAAGAATCGAACTTGAATATCGAGAGCTCAAATTCAATACGAGTCGTTTGCACCTCTAGATGCTATATAAACCAAATCCAGAGCGTCCATTAGAAACAACTAGTTTCAACTCGTACATTTGTACGAAAAACAATATGGTAGAGGAAAAAATAATAAAAATATATAAACAATAGTAAAAAACAAAATATAATCATTCGAAAAAATATTTAAGAAAAAAATTAAATATTATTAAACACGTCTTTATATGCAACGTTTATAGTCTTCGTATTATCATAATATCCATCACCACAAATCATTATCTTCAAAGACATATAATGGTTTTATTTTTTAAATAATTATTGTATTTTGTACTATAGATCATATAAGAAATTTTAACAAAAAAATATTAAAAAATATCAGCAAAATATTATTAATAATTGTATTTGGTTGATAAATAATAGTATGCAAATATTTAAGACATTTGAACAAAAAGGCAACTTTTGGGCTATATAGAAATATATTGATTGAATGATAAAAAAAACTCAAACTAGAAGTCCATTTAATTTTTCAAGGTAGCCCAAATCAAATACAAGACGGGTCAACGATAACAAGACTATAAATTAAGAGAAATTATGAGTGATCTAAGCCATTTTTTTATGTCAGCGCCTTTCTCATTGTTCATTCTGTCTGAAACACTAATCTATAACCCGATCTTACGACAAACTCGCAGAAACTCAATACAAAACAAATGTTTTATCGGAGATTTTCTCCCGATAAAGGCTTAGAAAATGAAAAAAAAAAAACTTGAGAAATGTTGTTTTGTTGGCCAACAAAGATTGAAAAATAAATATGTGTCCCGATTTGTTAATCTAACTTCCTAAATCATAGGAAGTCGGTCAAAATCAGGCAATAATATTACAGATCTATGATGATCTGAAATATTTTTTTAAACAATTTTTTTTTCAATGATCTGTATCGTTTTTCTAATATTTTGTGAATGAGGTTCAAAGATATATCGTGTTTTGTACATAATTCGAAATTATTTAGATGTTTTTCGAAATCGTTTTTTTAAGTTGTTCAAAGTCTTTTTTATGAGTTTTTCAAAATTATTTTTTTGAAATATTGTTAGTGAATCAATTTTTTCATTGGATAAAAATTTATTGATTATTGGGTTAATTATGGATTTATTATCGGAAAACAAATGAATTAAATGTAAAATGTAAGGTGAAAACAGAAATGTAACAGTTTTATAGTAGTCACATTTGATATAAAGAAAAAAAGTGACAGCTAACGGCTATAGGCGGGAAAAATCTTGAGGATTTATTAATTAGGTAAAATTAACTGATTAGCTAAGAATTATATATACTAGTTTTAACTCGTGTATTTGAATGGAAAGCAGTATGATAGAGAAAAAAAAAGTAATAAACAATATAAACAATAGTAAAAATTATTACATAATCATTAGAGTTGTCAAAACGGTCCGGTGGGACGGTCCGGCCCGTAGCCCGCCTATTGGCGGGGTGAGGCAGGCTTGAGAAAATCATGCCCAACCAGCACCGTCCTTGGGCCGCGGATTCGGCGGCCCAAGCCCCCATATAT
>CACSLK010012206.1:3701308-3734972 GCA_902706635.1 Striga hermonthica | reverse complement strand
TTTTTTTTTTTAATTCCTTTTGTTGCCGGGTTTTATTGTTGGGAGTTGTGATGATTCATGTAGATTGTTGACATTATATGCAAAGGATCAATTGCCCATTAGAAGATCTGACGAGTTCAATTTGATTGAAATCTGGTTCGTATCAGTTATTTTGCATTACATGATGGTTTCTGATTTCTTGCTGTTGTTCCTTTCATAAATGATCCTCCCTCCTATTTTCATTCTTTGTTGTTTTGAGAAGCAACACACTAATTAAGAATTTTTGTTCTTGTCAATATTAACCATATTGGATGTTGTGGAGAACTATGGAGATTGGATATGAAGAGACACGGTACATTGATGAAAGGTTAAAAATAGAAGAATATGAATAAAATAACCAAAAACTACATTTATTTAACCAATGATTTATTAAGTCAAAGTCACAAAGAATAAAAGTAGGAAGGAGTATGTGTTATAAGTTCAAACATTTGGTCATAATAATCAGACCAACTCTAGAGCTTGGTCAGCCTCGAGCCTGGAATAACAATTGAAAATTGGTTTAACAAGATTGATAGAGCAGAATATGAGTTGCCAGGCATATATTCATAGGATAAGATGAGGTAACATTCTTTAACCAACCCTTTGGATAATTCTTTGTGTCTATATGGCAAATGAGCACACACCGTAACTGACATGATAATCTTGAGGGAGATATTTTATCCCAACACAAAAATGGCCTTTTTGTCCAAAAAAAAAAAAAAAAAACCACATGTATAATGTCCATTATACTCTTGAATGTTCAAATAACTACAGATTTAGTAAAACTTGACTTATGGGACAAAAGTTGACTCATGAAATTACACCATCTTATCAGCCCTTCAAGTAAATGAGGTCTTGTATAGTATCAAGATGAAACCTAGATATCCCAAGAAAAGAAGTATCGTGAAAACTGACTCATGGGACAAAAGTTGACTACACATATCTCAGCCCTTCAAGTAAACGAGGTCTTGTATAGTATCACGATGAAACCTAGATATCCCAAGAAAAGAGGTATCATGAAAACCGACTCATATGGGACAAAAGTTGACTCATGGGATTACACCATCATATCTCAGCCCTTCAAGTAAACGAGGTCTTGTATAGTATCACCATGAAACCTAGATATCCCAAGAAAAGAAGTATCACGAAGAATGCCTTGTTAGCATCATCTCACAAAAAAACAAGTTTTGAAAGGAAACCTTCGCAAAGGGACCAAGACAGTGTAATGTGTTATGTGTGTTATATATCCTATATGTAGTACATATAAATAATATCCCTAGTAAAGGGGAATAACAACACTGTTTACAACAAGAGAACAAAATTTCTACTAAAAATAAAGGTAAAAGTTCCACTAAGCAAAACCATTTGGCCTCTCGCAACCCTTGGAAGATCTCTTCTGTATATCTGCTTCATAGTGTGCGAAAGCCGCATCCAGAGCCTACACAACCAACAAAATGTTGAAGTCATAAAGCAAAGTACTAAATTTGAAATGTTGAGTAGAGACATTTCTCTAGGATACATGTGAATTTGAGTTGAACAGTATTTGAAACCTGAAGCATTGGCTGAACAAGAAGAGAAACCTGATGCCTGACGTCAGACTGCACGGATTCTTTTATCTCCTGACATAAATGAAAAGGAAGGTGAGAAAATAGGTATTATTATGTTGGGTAAAAGTAGCACATTCAGTACGAAAACACATGCCTGCAACTTTGGATATACTTGGGACATCGCGTCCTTCAATCTGGTCACCTGTTAGTGGATCGAAGTATTTAGAAGAGCAACTGAACAAAATAGAAATATATGACACAACATTGCCATCTTTTGACCAGTATAATCCCAAGAAAATATTTACGCTTATTCAACCACAAGGTTCAGCCTGAAGAGAGAAAGAAAATAGAGATCCAACTATACTTTCAAAGAGATTTGTATTTACTTCAAAATAGGACCCATCAGTGGTGGCCTTAACTTCTGAACACAAATATTATGGCGAGTACTTGTGATTTCTGCAAGATGGGTGAATTCTTTTCTTAAGAGTACTGTGTGTTTGGTTAACATGTTAAATTGATCGTGACTAAATATCAACGTTTTTCCTGGGGTTATTCATGTGAAATATCTATGCTATTACTGTGCCTGGTTGTTTCATCGGAAATGAGATGTATATGAAGAGAGAGAGAGAGAGAGAGAGAGAGAGAGAGATGCCAATTCATAGGGGTATATTTATCATGACACGAAAGACAAACTTTCACATATTGCACTTACATTGTGCAGAAAACTCTTTGGTTGAGGAATTATCGAGCATCATAAGTCGGACCTTTTTTTACGTTCTTCCATAATCCAACATTTTTTAGCATTTTGTAATTTTGGGGTTAAAAATTGTAAAACTAGCTTAATATAGATTGGACTGGAAATTGTATCCTTAAAGAAATTATTTGACATAACTCTGCCTATGTTGTCTCAGCATAGCAGGTCCCAAGCCCTGGTAAAGGAGGAGGGTTGTGATAGGCTTGGCGAGCCAACGTAAAACCTAGCCATTCTATGGAGATGAAACACAATAGATATTCGCTGGGGCGTAACCCTCTTAGCGACCCACCATATCGGAACCCAGGTATGGTGTCAAATGGGCAAGGGCCGAGTCGTCTCCCCCTCAGGGACGCGCCATGTCGTGGTTTGGGCATGGTGTTAAGTGAGCAAGGACCGGGTCGTCATTTCCTTAGTGGCGCGCTACATTGGCGCCCGGGTGTAGTGGAAAATGAGCAAGGGCCTTTGCATCTCTCTCGACGGGTGCGAAGGGCAAGGAAGCTAGTCGAACCAACTAGGGTCCGGATAGGTAGTTGGAACGTAGGGTCCCTAACGGGTAAGCTATGTGAGCTAGTCGATGAAGCTACTAGGAGGCGTGTAAATATCCTATGCGTCCAGGAGACTAATGGAAGGGCAGAAGACGAAGGCGAAGGAGGTGGAGGATACTGACTTCAAGCTTTGGTTCACTGGGGCTTCATCGAGTAGGAATGGTGTAGGTATCCTGATCGATAGGAGCCTTAAGGATGGAGTGTAGATGTTAGGAGGCAATACGACCGGATTATCCTAGTCCGATTGGTAGTTGGGGATGTGACCATGAATGTGATCAGTGCCTATGCCCTTCAGGTAGGTCTTAGTGAGAGCGCCAAGAGGCAATTCTGGGAGGATCTGGACACCATGGTCAGTACGGTGCCTGCCAGCGAGAAGCTCTTCGTAAGAGGAGACCTAAACGGCCATGTGGGCGCGACTAATGTAGGTTTCGAGAGAGTGCGCGGAGGGTTTGGGTATGGTAGTAGAAATGAAGAAGGGGAGAGTGTGTTGGACTTTGCGATGGCCTACGACTTGTTGATAGCGAACACCCTCTTTAGGAAGAGGGAATCTCACCTAGTGACCTTCCATAGTGGACGACACTCAAGTCAGATCGACTTTATCCTTGCACGGAGGGAGGATAGACGCGCTTGCTAGGTTGCAAGGCGATACCTGGGGAGTGTGTTATCCCCCAGCATAAGCTGGTGGTAGCGGACTTTCGATTCCGAATACGTGTCCACCGGGACAAACGTGCCAAGACCGTGAGAACGAGGTGGTGGAACCTCAAAGGGGAAGCGACGCTGACATTTAGGGGTAGGATGCTAGGCGAGGGGCCTTGGGAAGAAGGAGAAGATGCAGATGAAATGTGGCTAAAGATGACAACATGTGTACGGAAGGTGGTTGCAGAAGTACTTGGTGTGAGTAGGGGAGACAAGCAGAATGCGAAAGACACGTGGTGGTGGAATGACGAGGTGCAAAGGGCTATTCAAGAGAAGAAATAGTGTTTCAAGCGTCTCCACCTTGACAAGAGTGCAACCAACATTGAGAGCTATAAAATAGCGAGGAGGGCTGCAAAGCGTGCCGTTAGTTTAGCGAAAGGTCAGGCCTATGATGACCTTTATCAGCGTCTAGGCACGAAGGAGGGAAGAAGGACATTTATAAGATAGCTAGGATTCGGGAGAGGAGACAAGGGACATCAACCAAATCAAATGCATCAAGGATGAGTCGGATCGGCCACTGGTGAAGGATGGGAAGATCAATGACAGATGGCGAGAGTACTTCCGACATATTGTTTAATGGGGAGAGTGAGGGTCCTACCCTGGAGTTGGTTGACTCATTTGAGGATACCAATAGATGATTGGTGAGGAGAATCCGAGAGGCAGAGATCGGAGAGACTATGAAGAGGATGAAGGGAGGCAAAGCAATGGGCCCTGATGGTATCCCCATTATGGTGTGGCGATGTTTGGGCGCCAGAGCGTTAGTATGGCTAACTAAGCTTTTTAACCTCATCTTCCGGTCAAACAAGATGCCTGATAAATGGAGGAGAAGTACTTTAGTACCGATCTTCAAGAACAAGGGTGATGTTCAAAGCTGTAGTAACTACCGTGGGATTAAATGGTGAGCCATACAAAAAAAATAAAAAAAATAAAAAAATGGTGAGCCATACGATGAAGCTCTGGGAGAGGGTTATCGAGCATCGTCTACGACGAGTGACGAGTGTGACCCAAAATCAATTTGGGTTTATGCCTGGAAGGTCGACCATGGAGGCGATTTTCCTAATACGACAGTTGATGGAGAGATATAGGGACCAAAAGAAGGACTTGCACATGCTCTTTATCGACCTTGAGAAAGCTTATGACAGAGTACCGAGGAATGTCATTGGTGAGCCTTAGAAAAGCACAAAGTCCCATCTAAGTACATTACCCTCATCAAGGATATGTACAAGGATGCGATGACGTGTGTCCGAACATGTGGGGGCGATACCAGCGACTTCTCAATTAAAATAAGACTACACCAGGGGTCAGCATTGAGCCCTTATTTATTTGCCTTGGTGATGGATGAGGCCACAAGGGACATACAAGGTGATATCCCTTGGTGTATGCTCTTTGCTGATGATGTGGTGCTAGTTGACGAGAGTAGGGCATGGGTAAATAGGGAGTTGGAGTTGTGGAAGGACACGTTAGTGTCGAAAGGCTTCAGACTTAGTAGGACGAAGACCGAGTACATGACGTGCGCTTTCAGCATGGCTACTCATGATGATGGTGACGTTAGCCTTGACGGGCAAGTGGTGGCCAAGAAGGAGATTTTCCGGTATTTAGGATCGATGCTACAAAAGGATGACGACATTGATGAAGATGTTAGGCATAAAATTGCAGCCGGTATGTTGAAATGGTGTCAAGCTTCGGGCGTTCTCTGTGATAAGAGAGTGCCACAAATTGCTAAAAGGTAAGTTCTATAGGACGACGATTCGCTCGACGATGCTATACGGTGCTGAATGTTGGCCTACAAAAAGACAACATGTCCAACAATTAAGTGTAGCAGAGATGCGGATGTTGCGATGGTTTTGTGGGCACACAAGACGGGATAAAATTCGAAATGAGGATATTCGAGATAGGGTCGGGGTGGCTCCAATTGAAGAGAAATTGGTTCAACATTGGCTGAGGTGGTTCGGACATGTCCAACGGAGGCCTCCTGATGCACCGGTGCGTAGGGGAGTTCTACAGTGGGCCGATGTTGTTAAGAGAGGTAGAGATCGGCCTAAACTCACTTGGGAAGAGTCGGTTCAGAGAGACCTTAAAAATTGGAATATCTCCAAGGATTTAGCGGTGGATAGGAGCGCTTAGAGGCTAGCGATCAACGTGCCGGAACCGTGACTTTTGTTCCTTTCTCTTTTGCTCCAATCTCTTCCTTTTGTTTTATTTTTGTTTTGTTTTGAGCTTTTTTTTTTTTTACCACTGTTTCTATTGGGTTTCATCTCTAGCCTACCCCAACTTGTTTGGGACTAAAAGGCTTTGTTGTTGCTGTTGTTATTGTTGTTGTTTGTAAAGAAATTATTTGATACAGTCGGGCCCAACTAAACAATGTGAATGCATGAAAGTAATATTAATTGACATGATATCAAAGCAAGCACACCATAAGAAGACTTGTATTACCTTGGTCGTGAGATACTTGGTTGTGATTGGGTAAGATGACCAGAAGTGTTTTAATAGTTCCTGGACTGAGGTCCAATGCTGTAATACAGAACCGTCATTTCTGTCAGCACCATATAAGAGAAAATATATGATATAATAAATAGAAACACAAAGTTTTTGCATAAACTCCAAGTACTGGAATGAGTAAAACTCACATGCAAGAGTTCCTCTTTGGTAGCTTTCGGTAAACTATCCAGGAGACTCTCGTGTGGATCTTTTCCAAGATGAAACTTGCTTCCAGAGATTTTCTGATTCAACTCATTGAGAACCTATATGTAATGACTCCGAAGTTAAAATTCCGGCAATTAACAATATTCAAAGGGATAATCACAAAAATAACCCCCGAGGACTAGTCTAATCAAACAAAATTCCAATTATCTACCGATGTCCTCTTAAAATGTTACCAAAACACACACCTCATTGAGATCTGCATTACCATTGCGAAACCCGATAGCTTTAGTTGGACGGCAGAGGGCGTGTAATTGTTTTTTAAGATTATTTTTAAATAAAAAATGAATCATTTGGCCTACAATATCCTAAGGCCAACTAGCCAGCCAGGTAGGCCATGTAATGGGCAATTAACGAGGATGGGAGTTTTGCGGAAGAATTAATATTCCCGAGTCTGCCTAGTGAGTTCTTCAAACACTGGTATGAACGAAAAAAGGGAACCTTCCCAACCAACGGTATCAATTTTGTAGATGGAACATATATCAAATGGGTATTTGGGTTCTTGAACTTTTTTCGAAGAATAAGGTAATTAACCCCTTCTAAAACGAAACACTTCTCTCTACATAAACTTTGTCACAGAACATTCAGATATATAAACGTAAAAGAGAAGGATTAAACACCTTAAGAGCCACCTCTTGATACAAAATTGGCTCACTCAACCCCGTGTCTCTGATATTAGATATGTGATTCCTTAAAGAACCATAAGCTGCACGTGAGCTCACATGGGATTTTAAAGTTTTTGCACCTAAATCAGCATCCCCCAATGCCTTTAATGCATTAGCCTGTTGAGAATCAAAGTAGTCTCGTGGGTCCTGTTAAAGTAAACCAGTCATGTAAGAAATCAGGTCATGACCTTAAGAGCACTTAAAGAGGCTAATGTAGTATATTAAAAGTCGAACACGGCCAAACCTTGATACTAAGTGGCGCGACTGCAGGATCTTTAGGTCCCTGAAGATCCTCAATTGCTGCCAGTCGGGAAATCCTGTCAGAGAGCTCTCTCTTTGAGTTTCTCTTGGATAAATCATCGGACAATTCAGCTGCAAATTAATGAAAGCATCATAAGGCAACTCACTGTAAAGATAAAACGGGGAATAAGCAACATTTGTGTCTGGTATGATAAAAAAGTTCTCTGACCCTGTTTTGACCTGGCAAGGGCTTCAGCAACAGATCTTGTATCTCCCAGCTCGACGTCTATCCTCAGATTAGTGGCATGAAAGAAGAAAATGATATATTGATATATATATATATATTATCAAAAAAAGAAAATGATATATATAATCAAAATTAACAGTAAGGATAACTATTATTAGGTAATCACACACAGCAGACCTCTAGTTGTTTTACAGATTTCAAATACCAATTCAGATGCTTGGGAGACCTACCGACAACTCTTCCTTGAAGAACAACTGCAGCATGCTGGTTTAAATCTTGTGAGAAGGATCTTTTGTACGGTTCATATTGCGAGTCCAAATCATCTTTGACCTCATCATGAAGCAATCCATGATCCTATGTTTCGTGTAGGAAATACATAACAAGATAAATGTGTACAAATTATAACCATATCGTTGTCAAACCAAAATGTAACATAAGATCTGTTAAAACAAAGATGTCAGTTTTACAGTAACAATAAAAGTACTCATAAAAGCAGGAAACTTTAGCAGATCATAAACAATAAACACTTGTTTGCTGGAAACGTGACAAGAATTTGGAACCAAAAAAAATACAGCAAAGCAAACAGACAGCTATCTAATCGCTAAAATCATGCAAGAACCATATCCTAACAATATTTTGCAAAATAGAGGTTGTGCAGCCAAGCATACCGGGAGATGTATGTAATCATCACCCATATCAGCTTCCATATCCACAGTCGGATCAACAAGCCTGATCTGGAAAAGAAAATGAATATGAATAAAATGAGAGAAGAAAAAAATAAATGAGCATATATATATATACACACACACACACACACCCCTCACAGAAGCAATTGCCACTTCATTTTACAAGTATGAACCATGGTAAATGCCAATAACTTCACATGAAACCACCTTCTTCCGAGCTTCACTTGCGAGCATATCATCGCGCTTCAGGAAAACAGCTAGCTCCTCATCTTCAGCAGCCTCTGCTGCGGCAGCAACCACATTTTTTGTACTGTGGAGGTATTCTGCCCTTGAATATTTAGTCCAGAACTCCTTTTCCGTCATCTAGGGTTCAAAAATTGGTTTTGTTATGCTACTAGTATCCATCAGTCTTTTAGAACAATGGACTTCTAATCATAGTGATATCATCATCAACAAAACTCAAAACAAGCCATGCTGGGAGTGGCGGCTAAATGATGGGACTACCAGTCATGGATACATCTTTTAGAACAATGGACTTCTAATCATAGTGATATCATCATCAACAAAACTCAAAACAAGCCATGCTGGGAGTGGCGGCTAAATGATGGGACTACCAGTCATTTCCAATACATTTAAGGGTACATGTTTGTAAGTACTAGGTAGCTCCTTGCCCTTAATAATCATTCAATACTAAATATAATCTGTAAACATCTTCTCTAAAAAATAATTCTACTTACTAAAAGGATAAGAACAAACTGGGAGGCAATTATTTGAGGAAGCAGAATCGAATTGCACGCACCAACATCTTGGAGAAACCCACTAGAAGTTACTCTTAAATTTTGGTGCCTCATATTATCAAAACAGGGCAGTGAGATACCACTACATGAGTAGATGAAGATATCTATTAAAAATTCTCTCTCTACACGCGTCACACACACACACACACACACATATCTACATATATATATATACATACATATATATATTATATATATATATTGCTTTGTTATTTTATTACCTTGTGAGGGACAAAAGACAAAAATGCTTGCCGAACTGCCGGTTTTTCAGCAAATATCTGTAAAACACAGTACAAAAGTACTCATTAAAATGTTCTGAGTACCCATGCTTAAGCAAGCTGCAGAACATAACATATCAGAAGCATTTTAAAAGTTGCACTCAGGTTAAAGCCAATATTCACTTCATGCGCTATACCAGACATGAAATCATGTTTTGTTTCAACCTAAAACTTCACATTTCTCCATCGAAGCATTGATGCAAACAATGTGGGTTAACAGCATGCTGATTCAGGGTTTCTGGATTCCTCAATATCTTACATTGCTTTACTGTGTTCAATTGTAATATATCAGAGCCTTGTCACTTCGCAAATTCAGGAGTAGCAATTCCATTGATGTCAGCTATTTCTCGGGTTAAGAAAAAAGCTTATGGCAGCCAATGCTAAAAGGAATAAGGCAGGTGCTCGCACACCTAACCAGGGAAACATATGAAGGAAGGGAATAAGAGAACAGACCTGATGAATGATCTCCGGCGTCAAGTTAAAAGTCACCCTGTTTGACTGAAACAAAAGGAAAAATAAAACATAAAAAATAGAGATGTTCAAAGAAACATCACTCTGGACACATCAAAGGTTCGAAATACGAACTTAGGAAGTCGAAATCTCACTATACAAATTAAAGCTACTTTGTAAAGATACTTTTCCCCAAACTATAAAGGGCATACAAATTAATTCAAGATTTCTGTCAAAGTGTCAATACTCATCTGCCATAAAGAGACAGCAAACCGTACGACAGGAAATGGGCATTTTATTTCAGCAACACACAAAAATTGTTTATTAGTGTCCATGAAAGCATTCTTACTTGCATCCCAATGTTTTCAAATGATTAATCATGCAGAGAAAACATTTTATTTAAAACAGCTGCTTCATTATGAACCTCAAGTTTGTTAAGTGGTGCCTTCTTTCTCGATCATGTTCATTTACTTAACTGTTCTGATCTAACATAGAAACCTTAAAGTTTCTGGACACAATCAAATCCAATTAACATTTGAAGAAAAACAGATTCTTTTGGATCAATAAATTTCAACGATGCTGGAAAGGTGTGTGGAAGTGGAACAAAAAGAAACTGATCATAAATTAGTGTAATCCAAAGCCCAAAACATATGTTTTTTACATTTAAGCATTAGAATACATCCATAATTCAGGCAAAAGGACCAAGTGAGAGCTTTTCTGTACCTGACCATCGGACAATGGTTTGACAGACCACATTTCATTTTTCAAGGCTAGGCGTTGTTTTGGTGTTCTGCCATCATTCTTGTCCAACAATTTCTGCACTTTAATAGGACTAGTTACTATCATATATTTATAGTCAAATGATATGAAGATTGATAAGGCATCAAATTTACTCAAGTAGAAGCTGAATCAAACTCACAAACTGAATATCAGAAAAATAAAGTGACGTCATAAAAAAGGTGCATGTCAAATATACTGTTCCAAAAGTTTTGAGATTCAAGAACAAAAATTAAAGCAACTGAACAGTAAAATACTCCTTTCCCTAATTTCTTTTCTTTTTTTCCTTTGTCGCCAATATTCAACAAAAGACACAAGAATTAACACATGATATGAGCGACTAACCTTCCTAGTCGCCCAAAATTCATCATCTGTCAATATACCACCAAACACAAATTGCTTGTGAAGTTTCTGTAATTCACTGCCAAATACACTTATTTAGTACAAACCCTAAGCAAGTCTCAAGATAGCAAATCCAAGGTAAAAAAAAACTAAGCATACAGGGCAAGCGTGCATGGTACTTGCACAGTACAAATGGAAGCAGGACCCCACAATGAACAACCCTAACAAAATTCATGAACGCAAAGAGCAAACCTACAAATATTTACCTTTAACCTAAACATTTAAAAATGAACATGGAGCAACAAAATCCACACAAAACATATAAATAGAAGTTAGAGTTTCTACAATATGGTGATGTTCACTTCATGTTGCCCCCTGGTTCACCAATACAGCAGGTGGGAATCGTATAACTAGATCGTCAAAGAAACCTTGATCAACTCAACTCATAAGGCAGATGAAAGCATCAACCATAACAAGAAGAATAGATAATTAAACTCCAGCTCCCGGCCGAACATCCCACCATGGAATAGCAAAAGAATTGATTGGAATTCCAAAAAGAAAGTGGTCATTTAGCAGATACCACATTCTAATTCCAAATCTCTAAGATAATGAACCAGAACTCGTTTTCAAAACATAAAGGAGGTCGGAAACAACAACATCCTATGGACTTATTCATTTGACTCCTCACCTTGTGTAGAAATTAAAAAAATTTCAGTGATCATTTCACTCTTATTTCTACAAATAAGCTTTTCCTTCCTAAAATTTATGGTGCCCAAATGTTCCTTTGCTTTTTTTTTTTAATCAAAATTTCAAATATTTACATGTAAGTTTATCTAATTGTTTCTGCACTTCTAAGAGCATGCTTGGATACAAATTAATCCAAAAAATTCCAATCATTTTTAACTCAACCACTTTTTTTAACTCAACTTTAACTCAACCCACTATCATCACTATTATCAATATAATTAAATAATACCAATCAATCATTCTTACACACAACATCAACCTTAATTTACTATTCATCTACTCACATAATTTTAACTAACCATCACATCACATATTATCTCTCCTACTTTTACATTAATTTAATTTTAATCATTTTATTTTAAATATTATTTTAATAATACCCACTAACAATTAACCATACCAACTTTTTCAAATTTAACCAAACCAAACCAAAAATCCAATCAAAACAAAACAAATTTATATCCAAGCATGCTCTAAATGTTTCTGCACAAGTAAGTTTGTCAAGAAAAGGGTTAATTATGCTGATAAAAACTTCCATTGTCATTATTTTTAAAGAGAAAATGAAAAATAAAATCCGAGGTGCATACAAACACACAAATTCATAATCTGACGGGCAGTGCAAACTCAGAGCAAAAAGACGAGATTGAAAGGCAACACTACATTCATATGACTAACTATGATATGGAGATTTGTGCCTCTATTTAATTAAACTCTATTCACCTTAGCCCATTCTTCAAGTATTAAAGAAAATCACATTGTCACGAAAGCAGTAGATGTATTTATCATTGATTAGGACTGGCACTCATTCTTCCGCATTGTGCACCAGAAGCTCCCTCACTAACATTTCATAAACCTGCTAAGCAAGAGATCTATCCAAAATAAAAATTATAAACCAGCAGTGTAAGTGAAAAGCCATCAAAGAATTGGGAAACAGTTTTATTATGTTATTCAATGTGATCAATGAGTTTTGGCTTGTAGATGAGATGATTCTAGGTGGAAAAAATCTAGCTCCTTCGAAAGAGATTGTATGCCTCTGCGCCACAGAGCATATGATTCCCCAATTGCACATTAACATTGTATGACTATGATAGCAGGATGATTTCCCTAACTCTCCATGGCATGTAGGCTTGTAAGATTAAAAATCACTTAAACACACCTACAGCAATGGAATTGATGAAAATTCCACATCAATCAGTACCAGACTGCCAAAAAATAATCTTACCCTTACCGAACCTTATACCTCTAATCATCATTCATTGTCTTTGGACCAACATTCACATATACTCATTGCATTGATGCCAATAAAACACCAACCGTGAAAAGCACAATAGACCCAAACTGAAATATGAACTAGGAAGCACAAGGATGATTATTCAGCAAAGGACGAGAAGCTATATGATAACAAGAAACATGGGTTGAGATTTCTATTTAAGAGAAAGAAACTTTGCTTACCTGTCCTCCTGCAGTAGCTTAATACGCTGCTCTGTTTCTGCTCTGCTGAGTTGTTCATTGTTGAGTGGAGCCGCTGATTTTTCAGATATTGCTCTTCCACCTTCAGTATGAAATGCAATGGCGTTGGCTGTTCATAAGTTACATATACCTCATTGTCAGGTATATATCTCCATGTAACACTTAAAGAGTAACATCTTTGAAAATAATCCAATAAAGAATCTGCCACAAACATTCAACATTTATAACTTCAAAGTTCTGACCAATATCTATATATACATACATAAAGAGAGAAAAGTGTAATAAAGACTGCTCAATCACTATTTTATCGTTACTAAATATAAACATAAATGGTTCTTCTTCTAATCTATTAATTTAGTAATATTGAAAATAATACATGTATAATGTCACAGTTAGAGCATCAGATAGTTAATATGATCATTGATATTATATTATATGAAGGTTCAGTAGTTAACTTAGAATAAAATTTACAGCCACTTTCAATAATTTACAAGCAAACTACACCTAGAACACATCTCGCAGTAACTTGAGAAAGCATCATATAACAACTGGAAGTACATTGATGTTAGGAAAGCAGGAGGTGTGAGCTATGAGAAAACTAATATATTCTCTTCCTGGCCATACATACTAGGCAGAGGTGGGTGGGGTGTTTGTCACATTTGACTAGCCTGAGGCACAAGAATCCAAAAATCACAATTTTCAATAGACAATGTTAAAACGTATTACGTATGAAAATGGGATATTGTGAATAACATGAACATCTCATGATAGTGACTCACCAACATATTCCCGACATATATCACGATCAGAAAAACTTTCAAACTCAAAAATGTAATTTTTCCCCTGCAATACCACAAACATAAGATAGTTATCTATACATACCTTCTGAACATGAAAATACTCCAATTTGAGAACATTAAGTATGAAACCACAATGATAATGAACCTGGTCTTGAGTAAGATTAAGCAAGGCCTGTTTACTTGAACCTTCCTTGGTGAATTTATGTCCTGATATTTGCAGAATGCAAATACAGATAAGTACAAACATAACAGAAAAATGACACTGTAATGGGTATGATGAAATAGTTGAATGCTACACAAGACAAAGATGAGATTTTTATTCCAGGCCTGAATAGGAAAAACTTGATTCCTAGGTTATACACAAGAATAATTTACAAGGGCATTTCATCTAGAATGCTAGATGAATAATACTTTAAGTTCCAATATTGATTGCAGAAATCAATGAAGGGCACTATGACTAGAAAGAACTACTCCTGGGACCCTACTAGACAAGGGAAGTGAAGGGAGAAAAGCCAGACAAGCCAAAGCACCTTTAATCGTCTTAAACTCCACATTCAGCTTTGTGGTTGATTGTGGATCATTTGGCATGAAAACAAATCTTTCTACGCTCTGGAGAAAGAAAAAGAAAAAGAAAAATAATTAAAAATAAAATGTTAGGTGACTATTCAGCCTCCTATATAGAACACACCAATCACCCAGATGCTCCTGGTAAGGCAACAGACCAGTTCATAACGATCAAGTCTGAAAATAAGTCACTTTGGTTGCACAATATGAATTACAGCAGAAAGGAGCTAGATATATTTGTCCACACTCCACTTAATCAACAGCCACTTAATCTATGAAGAAAATCGACTGATCCCAAGTATTAACCATACATAAATATAAGGCGTACAATGCAGGGCTATTAGTGCTACCAGTTTGAGAATGCCGGAAACTCCGGGATCCTTGACTGAGGACTTATGCTTGGCACGCTTCATCACTTGCTTGTCCGCCATGGCGGAATTAATTATATCTTCAACCGGGGAATTCTAATCTACCGGAAATCCTAACAGCAGGAATCAAATATAAATCAGAGATGACGAATGTAAGTTTTGAGCCGCCGGAAAAATAGGGTTTCGAGATGAGCAGCTGGAGCGAGGGTTCCGACCTAGCTTGCGGGGAGACTTCGCCGAGTAGAGAAGATCCGATAAGTCAGAATGTATGCTTTACGGCGGCGTCAATTCTTTCTTTCCAGTCGCCGGCGTCCAACTGTGAAGAGAGAGAGTAATTTTGGTGTGTATTTCTCAAAACCAGAGAAACAGATCAAACCACTGGTTCAATGGTTTCTTCCGATCGATTGTGAACCGATTGAACCAATATTTAATGTATTAATATTTTTAAACATATACTCCATAACATTTTATATAAAAAAAAAATTGTTAATTAAATTTTAAGTGAATCTAAAATATTCAAATACTAAAATTAACTAATAATAACTTATATATATCTATTATATATTATTTATATATTTAAATATGTATTGTTTTATTCGTTTTAAAAAATAAATATAAAAAGATTTGTTTTTTTAAATCAGGACTGGTTCAACCAGTTCGATCAGACCGGTTTTTTGCCAATTCTGGCCATATTAAACTGGTTCAATCAATTTTTCACAAATTCATTGGCAATCGATTCATTCCAGCGAACTTCGATTTTCTAAACCATGGTATTTATAATTTTGCATTCATGGACCACATGGTGTCCCTATGTCTGTGGCTCTGCACTCAGTCACTCAACAAGGACTCGTAGTTTTCTTCAACACAAATGACGGTTTTCGAACTGTGGATTGTGCCATCCAATATTTCGTGGCCCACTGTGGATTGGGTATATAAGATTGTTTTGTAGGTTATTTTCGAAAAACACAATTTTCGAACTGAATGCCAAATGAGAAGATTGTAAAAATATTGATTTGGTATCGTTCGATAAACCTAAGTATTTTTTAGAAGCTTATTAAGCAAGCAAAATATATTAAAGAGAATTTTTCTATTTATTTACTTCTAAATTAATTAAGTTCCTAGTATTTATATTAATTAAAATATAGGGTATATATTTATTATAGTATATATTGTGGAGTCTTAATCCTTTAGAAGAAAGATACATAATATATGTTTTATACATTCACTTACTATATATGTCACTTGCATTAATGAGTTTCATTCTATGTCATAATTAGTTTTTTCTTTCTTGTAGGATAGGAAACTAGTGTGTATTCCGTGCGATGCACGGGTATATAAATTTGGAGAATATTATAGTTTGACATGCATTAGGATATATGAGAGTTTAATACATAAGAACATTATTCATCATAAAATGTTTGTCACTAAAAAAACTTATATTATTAAAAACTTCTTTGTACACGACATTATGAGTTTGATTATTGGGTAACTCGTTGTGAGGAGCACAGGTCGACTTAGGCCGAACGCGGGCTGCACAAAGGGCTGCGGAAATTGGGCCTCAACTGGGCTCCCTTGCTAGACTTCTCTCCTAGAATGCGGATGCTGATTGTTGTCGCAAAAAAATTGCCCCCACGCTTGGACAGCTTTTATAATTTCCAACTATATTATAAATTATATTTTATTTCAAGTTTAACTTTTTCATTCATATTTTATGTAGATAATTATTTTGCATTCTCAGCTATACTAATAAAGTGTATGTTTAATTTGAATCGTGTAACTTCCTCAATAGTGAGTTGAATAATTTATAGATAGAAACATAATTTAATGATTCCCTCTAATTTCTCTCTCCTCTCCTTTTTTCATATTCCATAGTATTTCACAAATTTTTCCAAATAAAACAAAAAATTACATACAACAATTATTAGGCTGACCATCAAATAAATCAAAATAAGACTGTAAATAACAATATAAATAACAAAAGGGAAAAGAAAAAAAGTAGAATAATTCAATAATTGTAGTATATATTAATTTTCAAAAGATTGCATATAAATTTACTTATATATGTATATATGCTAATATTTGGCCAATATCAAACTAAATTTTGGCATGAAATTCAAACAAATCATTATTTATCTTGCATATGCAACAAAATTAGTTTATTATGGAATATATGGTTGAATGCGGATTATATGGTTGGAGAGAGAAGGTGTATTTTGAATAGTGAATCCCTTCATATTAGGGATTGTTTGGTTCTTTAAATCCTATCAAAAAAATTCAATTTTTTTGACCAAAGAAATTAAGAAAAAAATATTATCATTAATGGAAACTAATTAATGATGTCTGAATTTGACCAAAGAGTTGACTTGGCAATTTTGAAAAATAGTAAATCTTATTATTATTATTATTATTATTATTGTTATTATTATTATTATTATTATTATTATTATTATTATTATAGATTCTGATTATCAACTTTACGTGGTATTGATATAGATCAGTTTTCAAAAATTTGGAGACACATACGTGATTGTGTTTTACTTTGACTAATCTTAAAAGAAGATCAAGCACGTAGATTTTTATTTTTGGACATACATAAGTGACTTGATTGCAAACGTTTTTTATGGTAATATCAGGGAACATTGTAAACAATATAATTTTTAATTTATTAAACAAAAAAAAATCGATATTAAACTAACAGCTGATTCTAAAATCTATTAAATTATAGAATCCAATAAAAGGTGGATTCTTTTCAACCAATAGATGACATGTTTGCAATAAGACTCTGAATATTATTGTTTATCAGGAAAAGAAAAAAAAAATTGTTAAGTCAAAATACTCATAATTTGTTAACATTTTAAGTATATTATTATATAATATTTTCGATTTTCAGAATAAATTATCGTAATAATTTATATATTACCGTATTTAACATTATACGTATTGACACCGTATAAAAAAAATCTTATCAACAAATAATGAGTTTCATATCATATCAAATTCAACTCTACGTGGAATTGATATGGATTAGTTACCAAAAATTTGGAGACACATATGTCATTGTGTTTTACTTTGACTAATCTTAAAAGAAGATCAAGCACGTGGATTTTTTTTTGGATATACATAAGTGACTTGATTGCAAACATTTTTTATGGTAATATCAGATAACATTTGAAACAATATAATTAAACAAAAAAAATCGATATTAAGCTAACAGTTGATTCTAAAATCTGTTAAATTATAGAATCTCAATAAACGGTAGATTCTTTTCAACCAATAGATGGCATGTTTGCAATAAAACTCTGAATAATATTGTTTATCAGAAAAAAAAAACGGTGTTAAGTCAAAACACTCACAATTTGTTATATAATTTGCCAACATTTTAAGTATATTATTATATAATTTTTTCGATTCTACTTTTAAATTAAAAAAGATATTTTATATTGACATAAAGTACTCAAAATAATTTAGAAGGGTAAAGCGTGTGTATAAAGTATTAGTACTTATCTCTCTTCTTTTTTTTTTAAAAAAAAATATGGATATTTAAGTCGATTAGGTATTTTTTTTACAATAATATCTTTATTGCTTTTTTTACAATAACATCTCCTGTAATATATTCTTTTTATTTGTTCCCATAATTTTAGTTTGATTAATAAATATAAATCCCTTCATAATAGGAGATTTTGTTGTTGAATATAATTAATATAATTTTGAATTTTTCAAGAAAAATCACGCATAACGCCGCAATTGTAGACCAAAAAATTTGTTACATTTAGAAAATATTAAATGCTTTAAACCATGGATAAAGGAAGGCAACACCGCAATTTTAGACCAAATTCTCCTTACATTTAGAAAATATTAAATGCTTTACAACATGGATAAAGGAATGAAAAAATCTCGTAATAAAAAAAAGTTACCATTAAAGGGAAGCAATTAATGTCTTGACCAAAATTGACTTGCCATTTTTAAAAAATTGTAAATCGTTTTATATATATATATATAGATAAGTGACAAAGACTATGAAAGGATGAGTCATTCATACATACAGAATTCTGGATGTTCTAGAGATGATAAAATGAGGATTTAGAAAGATTCATCGCAAGATTTTTAAGATTTGGAAGATTGTCTATTTTAGGAAAGTCGTGTTCTCACACTAGTTTGGAAACACAAAATCTGCATTGGAAACTCAATTATAAAGATCTCCAAATCACATACACGGAATGAATCAATTTAGAAACAAATTGACTCTTAAAAGGAAAAGGAGAAACTCGTGAAGACTCCTCACCTTAAAGAGATTGTATATAAGTCTATTCAAACGATCAACTGAAGAGAGTTGTTGCAATAATCAAGTTCATCATTAATCAGATTCAATCGAGTGTTTGAGAGTTTTTTTATTCTTTTTATTTTGTTCGTCTTAACACTTCATCATTCTTACATTGCTGAAAAACTGAGCTCGTTTAGTTTCTGTTTCTTTTACAAACACTTTGAGTGCTTAGGAATTAAGTGATAGAGATCCATAGCTATATTTGAAGTTCACGTGTTTGTGACTAGCGAAATAATTGATAGGATCGGGTATAATGTTGGCTAGGCTAGGAGGGAGTTTGAGTCGAGTAAGTCCAAGCTTACTTTGTGCGTGCAAACTAATCTATCAATGAAAGAGCTCTGAGAGTAGTGGGACGCTCCCCGAAGACATATTTGTTTTGATATTTGTGATTTCGCAATTTATTTCTCTGTTTTGCAACAAAATCTTATTAATGTTGCAACATCACACTGCATACTCTATACTCCCCAACCCACTATTGATAGTAAAGTAATAAAAATAAAAATAAAGCGGGTCCGGACCATTTGTTCTTGTTATAGACTTCTAGTCCCCAAAGCTATTATTGCTGAAAGAACTCTCTTGATGTAGGGTCACACTCCCCAAGTCCAACCCCATAATATAATAAAAGTTGAATCAAAGCTTCTTCAATCTTGCTCTATATTTATATTTCATTTCAAAGTAGTGCGAAAATCTTGTTTCAATGTTGCAATACATTTTCGAACCACTCTAAAGATGAACATTATTGAGCTACATGTAATACAGTACTATTCACCGCGCTATAATTTTTTATCTTCAAATTTTAGTTATAATTTAAACTTTTGATTTAATAGTTGTATTCAATTTTTTTGTATTAATATATTTCATGCAAAGTAGTAAAACGTAACGCGAACGTCTGAAAACAAAAGTTAAATTTTGGCATCATCTACTCTAAAGTAGAAAAAACTCTACAACATAATAAAGGACCGGAGATAGAGAGGGCCAGGGCTCTTGAAACAACATTCACCTTTTATCCATAACAAGCAACATTCACCTTTTATCCATAACAAGCAACATTCGTTTGTATTCTTTACATCTTACACTGTAGTTCCTTCTCTGTACAAATCTACCAAACTATATATACACATAGGAACCAAGATTCAGCTTTCCCAGAATCTCATAAAAATCAATCACTACCCAAACACACACAGAGACAAACAATCCAACATCCCACACACACATACCAAAGAATATAGCTAATCTGATGATTATCACTCAGAAACCTTTCCAAGTGACAAGAATCTCATTCAACACTTCACCAATCAAATCCCTGTCGGCACACTGGACAAACAAATTAAACTCGTCCCGAATCTCAAATATCTTCCTGAACCTCACCAGGTACCTCATGCATCCATCCTTGAGCTTCGGCAGCTGGTACAGGCTCGCGTTCTGCAGCCTCTCGAGCACGTTCTTGGTGTCGATGTCCTCCAATAAGCTCTCGTGGCACGCGTCTTTCAGGTCTGACATGTCGTACTTGTCGGCTGCCCGGAGCAGGGCCAGCCGGTGGGCCGAGAACTCGTCGGGCCCAATACTGCCGTACATGTAGTGGAGCAGGGCCCGGCAGGCCTCGATGGACATGTCCGGGAGATCCACAGCGGAATTTTCCTTCTCCCTGAGATCGTGGGAAAACATGCTGCGGAACACAGGGGAACGAGCTGCGAGGACTGCGCGGTGGGCCCGCACGGACCCGTCGGAGGCGTTGATTTCGATGTCCGTGTGGATACCTTCCGAGAGCATCCGGCCGAGGCATGTTAGGGCCGTCTGGTCCGACTTGACCTGTGTGGGGCCCAAGCTCCAGATCGAGCGCGGTTCTGGGCCCTGTTTGGATTCGATGAGGATGGGTTTCTTTTATGATGGTGTCGTTCGATTTTCAACTCGAAAAATGAAGTAGATATAGTTGTTTTTGCAGCTATTTTTTCAGATTTCTAGTATGAACACACACCCACACACATACACATTCTAAATTCATGATTCTGGTTTTGATTCGACATTTACGAAAAAAAGTGAATTTACGGCGTTATTCAACTCTTACATAACTGCAAATTATTCATGAGCGACACTTCTTACACAAGCTGACAAGCATGAGTTCTTTTGCAACACACTCCCAAGAAACAGAGAACAAATGAAGAATATGTTGTTAATCAAAAACTCACTTCATGAACAAGAGAGATATGCTTACTTCTAATAAGGAACCGAATAACTTACATCTGGGGACGCGATTTTAAGATCGAGGAACTCGATGTCGATGATGAACTTTCCGGTTAGCGGAACCTCAATAGCCCAAACAAAATCATCGTTGCTCTTGAGCTGCTTATCCGTCACCTCTGTATGTGAAAAACATTCTTACATTCCTTCTACACACCGTAACAAAAACACGAAAACCTCGTGCGGCTAGCTATATATGTAGTGAAGATTAAGATAAAGGTACCTGGATGTACCAAACACCTCCGATCGCCCACAGCCGACACCAATTTGATCACAAATGATGCAATTGGAGGATATTCTCTTGTCAGATTTGATATCACCGGGTACAGCTTAATAAACAAGATCCGATTTTTCTCCACCGACAAATGCCTTCATATCCAAATGACAGACAAAAAAAACAAGGTAAAAATTACAGCAAGAAAGAAGGCAACTGATAAAATCTGATAAAATTACAACAAAAAACAAATGAAACTGACCAATTCCACATGCCCATCGTGAAAGGATCGGATTTCCGGTAAGTGCAGGAGGCGAGGTTGTCGATCCGCCACTGGGCGAGGCGCGACGTCGTATCGACCCTGTACGCGGACTCCGTCATCCTGCTGAAGGCGAGCGCCGCCGTGATTTCATGGATACAATCGAGAATCCCGTCCAGGAAGAACTGATCGCCGTACTTTCCCAGGTTGCCCGGCTTTCACCCTCTTCCTCATATATTTTTATACGATTTTTTTTTTTTTTTTTTTTTTTTTATGTGATTATAGAACACCTATCTTGGTTCAAGATTTGGGTTTTGTGTGGAGTCGAGCAATGGGTTTTCTGATGAGCGAGGCCCAATCGGTGGGTAAAGGTCTCCGGCACGCAAGATTGTGTCTTGATCAATCTTTACGCCATTGATGGGGAAATTGTGAAGTTTTCTTGTGTGGCTTACACTGTGTGTGAAAGAGATTTGATTTGTTGGCTTACACTGCTGCACTTCATGTTGGTGTCTTATTTAAAGGAGAAAATTTGAGTAATACTTTTGTGAAGTTCTCCGTTAATTAAATAATTCTATACATTGAGAGGGAAGGAATTTATGTTTTATTCGACTTCCAAGCAAAGAATCTGTTCTCTTTTCTTGCCCTTTTTTATCCATGAAGACAATAAATATATTTTATGTTTTTATGTCCTCCACTCTATAATTTGCTTTGTGCTTGTATAAATCACGTTATTTACGTTGCTCTGCTACTCACGGTGGGCATATGTTAATATGTTCGTACATTGGTGATGTTAATATGTTCAAAAGAAATACATCACCAATGTGTACATGTCACATAAGCGGTAGACATATTAACGTGTGCATACCATAGGTACGGGAACATTACTGTATTTACGTATGGCCATGTATGGTATATTTGTAATGGAAATCGTAAGCACTTGTTTACCTCAATGTTTTAAATACAGGATTTTAAATTGACTTCGAATATTTCCTTTATTTTTATTTAATTGAGTTCATTGTAGATCAGTTGAAAAGAAAACAATAAAAAAAAAACTGACTTATTTATAAGTTTCTTTGTGTTTTGATTGTTAAATATTGAGTTAGATTTAATAAGATTTATTTCTTTATTTAGTGTAGGAACAACGCATTTGGGATGCTTTGCCGCGCCTATTGGCTTCGAGGGCGATTTACTCTTCCTCTCGACCACGTTGGGTGGTCGGAGACCTTGGCACGGACCATTTTTCGGCCGAAGTCCTTGAAAACGCATTTCGACCTCCCCATCCCGGGTGTTGTTTCCATCGTTCGAATGTTTAAACTAGGGAGAATCATCCGTGAGTCCGGTGGATTCCAATGTATCGAGGGTTGAGGGCAGCAATCCGAGCCCTAACGTCAAGCAGCCGACTACCTCCGCTCCTGAGCCAACTCCAACTCCTCCGGACGAGTCGACTTCTGAGGCCAACAAAATTTCAGATGTTCCCCAGTAGGTTTGTATAAAAATGTTGTAATTTTTTTTTTCTTTTGAAGTTGTTGATGATTGTAATCGACCTTGTAACTCATTTGACATTAAATGAAAATTTTATTTTTGTTTCCTTATTTGTGTGCTTCAATGCCAAATGAATCACCGATTTAATCAACCTACCACTGGGGTCTTCCGTTGTTAATCTCACAACAATATTGAGTAATGAGTATTGCACCAAGTAAATTACCAGTTTAAGGTCTTCCAGTAAATTCTACCATAACATCGTAATGGAAATTTCACCAAGTAAATTAACGTTTGATCGTCCTACCACTAAGGCCTCCACAGTTGGCTACGCATTTGAAAATTTTGTGGTTTTGGCCTTCCACTTATGATGCGCAATTTGCAACCCCCTTCCCCCCTCCTTTTGAGGTCGATCCCTCATTATGGTTTGAAATGAGTGTTGGTCCTTCAGTTTCCCGTTCTTCCACCACCCGAACTGAAGGCCTTAATCATGACGGATTTTTCCTTGAACACTTTCTCAACCCACCTCTTGGGTCGTTCAAACGAGCGACCACCCAGCTCAAAGGTCTTAGTCATGGTGAATTTTGCCTTGAACACTTGCCCAACCCGCCTCTGGGGTCGTTCAAACAAGTGACCACCCGGCCCAAAAGCCTTAGACATGGTGGATTTTGCCTTGACCACTTGTCCAACACACATCTGGAGTCGTTCAAGAAAGCGACCACCCAATCCGAGGACCTTAGTCATAGTGGATTTTTCTTCGACTTCTTACTCAAATCTACCACCCAGCTCGGAAGTCTTAATCATGGTGGCCTTTTAAAACCAAATGTTGAAATGTCATTGATGTCATTGCAAACACACCAAATATAACTGTATAGATTAACATCGCATATCCTTATTAATAGTGTCACAGGTATACCAACGAATTACATCGATGTTAAAAAAAAATTACACATATATTTTTCAGATTCAAGATGTTCTATGACCTGGGCAGAGGCATCCCATCATTGTGTGCGGCTCGCATTCGCTGTTTATAGGCCGCTACTCTGGTTGACGCATGTTTCCTTATTTTCGATTGTATCCAAGGCTGCTCGAAATAACTCTTTATTCTGCTCCTTATCATACATGGTTGATCTTTGGGACTCCAGCTCAATCTCGGCAGGGAACAACGCCTCCATGCCATAAGCGAAGCTAAATGGGGTTTCTCATGTGGTCGACCTCGGGGTTGTACTATATGCCCAAAGGACGGACGTTATCTCATCGATCGATGTCCCTGAGGCCTTCTCTAGTCTGGTCTTCAATCCATTCAATATGATTCGATTCGTTACTTCGACCTTCCCATTAGCTTAGGGGTGTGCAACTGACGCGAAATGTTGCTCGATTTATATCTTCACACCACGACCTAATCTTCTTGCCATTGAATTGTGTCCCAATATCCGAAATCAACACCTTAGGTACCCCGAACCTGTAACAAATATTGCTATACAAAACATGTACAACTTTGTCATCCATGCTCTTGGCCAACGACTCAGCCTCTTACCGTTAACTACAGAGATTCACACCTTACATATCTCGAGCTCTATGTGATTAATAGAAACAATCTTGGGTGGTGGTGCAACCTCGACCTGCTGAGGGCAACTATCTACGAGGTTTTTGAGCTCGTCTTAATGAACATTTCCTTTTGGCTCGTCTATTATGGATTAGAGGGACCTAGTGGCTATGGTTGCGGTGTCGAAGGTCAGAATAATAGCAAAAGAGATGGTTAAATAATATGAAATGGTGTTGTGTTTTCCACTATCATGTGAAGAGTTAGAAAATTCAAGTGAGTTATATCCCAAGTTAACTAAATAGATAAAATTGGATGTCGTACGAGAAAAGGTTACATACACATTATTAGAATATTCACTTGTGAGTTGTCCACATTATTTATATAGGAAAACTAGGCCTAATTTATAAGTCTAATGGGTTACTCGTTCTACCACCAATTGGTTTTGGGATGGAACCTCACTTGGGCTTCATCTGGGCTTTCTCTATCTTGGTGCGTTTCATCTGCATGGGACCGCACCCGTTCTTTTCCCCGTTTCTTACATGGTCCTTCATCCTCGTTTCTTGGCATACCTGTTTCCCAGCCCATTTGGGCTTGGCAGCCGACTCCATATATGGGGTTGGACTCCTTATGAAGGACTCACAAGTGAGGTGGCGTATTAAAATATTAACTTGTGAGTTGTCCCACATCGTTTATATAAAGAAAATAGACCTATTTATAAGTCTAATGGGCCATTCCTCCTACCACCAATTGGTTTTGGGATGGAACCTTACTTGGGTTTCATTTAGGCTCTCTATGTCTTTGTGCGCTTCATATACGTGGGACCGCGACCATTTTTTCCCCCGTTTCTTACACCCATAATGTTGGTGTGAATCATAAACGAGCGATTACCAAGTATTTTCAAAGGATGCCTGATGCAAATATTTGTTCGTTGTTGGGAATGTTTCAGTGTACGAATATTCAATGAGTAAAAATGACAAAAACAGTAAATGGAGAAGAAGACATGCTTTTATAGGAGGAAAAAAAGACAGTTGAAGCGACGTGTCGTGAGGAATGTCGATCTACGAAAGGATCAACGACCCCTGTTGACAGCATGGAGCAGGGTTTTTCGAGGCGTCACTAACAACCACGCTAATCGAAGCGTAGTGTGTTTAGTATGCCAATGGAAAAACATATAATGGACCAAGTCTTAGCAATTCAACCCATAACACAGTGGGGATTGAAGATCTGGGTGGATGAGTAAGGCTAGATAATAAAGCACCATTAATAGCTCGGGAAATCGAGTGAAGTGGCTAACCCAGTTGACGAGTGCAGGGGTAGTTTTAACTCGATGTCAGGGCCTGACTTCGTCAAGGGGCTCAAAGTAGCAGCTCGAGGTACGACTCCCATATGATTGTGAGGAAGCGAGTTGAGCTCATCTAAGAGCTCGATTAAATGAGGGGTCGTCACGATATGGAGGTTGTATAAACGACCTAGAAAGGAATGTGGTTGTAGGGTCGTGAGGTTGGTGCGATGACCTAAGGACCCTCAAACCATGGTAAACGAGAAAACATAGTCCTGTTTTGATAGTAAGTGTCTCTCGCTTGAAATAGAATATCTCAGAGACGTGTCATGTTAGGAAATGAGATAGGGAATATCTCTTTCCTAGTCATGAGGTTATGTGCGTAAGAAGATAACTTTCTTATAAAAGAATGTTATTAGATTCCTTAACATATAATGTGTAATACATATTTTACATCACAGTTTATATTACTTCACAAGTGAGATCCAACTAGAACATCGAATTTTTTTTCCTTCAGTACCCCTCCCAGCGAGTTTTGCAAGTCACGGAAGCTCAAGCCAAAGGATGATTTTGGCATCATCGGTCCGAACCCGAGTTATAAATAATTTGCACATCACTCATACTTAAATAACTATTATTTTTTAATATAAACTAATCTTGATTAATAAAGGGAGTACGATTTGGAGAGAGACACAACACATAAAGAAACTATATAATGAATATAATAATTACGCACAAAAAATATAAAAAGGACAATTTAATTTTCATCATCATCTTCATTTTTTTAAGGGTTGTCTTCAAGTTGAGTGCAGCTGAGGAAAGCAAATATGACTTGGTGGGGGTTAGGGCTGGGCACGGTTCGAGTAACCGAGTTTTTTCAGGTATATGCTAACCGAACCGAACCGAGCAAATATTCGAACTTGCTAACCGAAACCGAACCGAAAATCTCGGTTAACCGAATTTTTGGTTAACCGAAAAAAATCCTACTATTCGCGAATTAACCGAACCGAACCGAGCAAACCTAATACAATTCTGTGTTAGGTTTGCTCGGTTCGGTTCGGTTAATTCGAGAAGCGAGCAAACTTAATATATATAGTTTAATATATATAAATATAAATTAGTTTAATATATATAAATTTAATATATAATATATAATATAATATATATATATATATTATAAATTTTAATATAATATATAGTTCGGTTCGGTTCGGTTAAAAAAATCCTAAAAACCGTAACCGAACCGAACCGAACAAATACTTCCTTTGAGGTATTTGTAACCGAACCGAGTACCCCGGTTAACCGAAAATTCGGTTCGATTTCAATTCGGATCTACGATTCAGCAGTTCAGTTCGAATTTTTTGCCCAACCCTAGTGGGGGCACCGATTGGAATCTTAAAAGTTAAAAGCATAAAATAAATTAAGTAAATAATATTTCTCTGTAATTAGTGGAAGCTGGGTGTGTTCAATTCGACAGTGCTGGTGCAACAAGTAAGAGCAACAAGTAATATTATCTACTCACGGTTGACACATGTTAATATGTCTGTCGTTTATGTGGCATATACACATTGATGATGTATTTTTTTAACATATTAATATCACCAATGTGTGCATGACACATAAACGGTGGACATATTAACATGTGTTTATCGTTGGTAGAGGAGCATTATCGTAAGAGCAATAAGTCTTGCTCTAAATTGATTTTTTCACTTTAGCAGTACAAGCTTTACATGGTTTGAAATTACAATATCAAACATTATTATTGAATGACAACTCATGTTATTGTTCTTCACTAAATGCTTTAAAAAATTAAAAGAAAAAAATAAAAAAAATATCACGTATGCATGAATTTTTGAATATTTACTTAAAAATAAAAAAATAAAAATATTGACTAAAGTATGAGATAAATATGTTGCATATAATATATTAATATGTATAATACTTATTTTTTTAAATATAAAAATTAGTAATTATGGTTGAGTATTTTTGTGTGTCACTATAGTGTATTAATTTCATATATAATTTTTTTTTTTTTTTTTGTACAAAATTTCATATAATTTATTATTGATTGAAAGTTTCAAACATAAACAGTTATATACTGATAATTTTAAAAATGACAAATAAAAAAAAAAGATAAAAAAAATATTATTATAAAGAGAGAAATAGTCACCAAATATACATGAACGTCGTGTACAACATTTTTTTCATACTCAATAGTAAGTCCTTTGAATTTTATGTATCATTGAATTTAAAATTATTTAATCCTTATCCTAATCAAATTGACCCTGCCTATGCATGAGAACGTAAAAATGTATAGCAATCATCGTTTTATAACATTAATCACATCATAATTAAATATAACTAGTAAAACACCATATATTACACGGGTGATTGTTACAAAATTATTTTTATGAGAAAATTAAATGTTTCATTATTAGGCTTGGGTAGGTTTTAATTTACTTCTAATCCAACAATTGTTCTTCTGAGAAAATTACATGTTTTTCGGATGTTTCGGGATCATATGTGGTAAAATTACATATTTCATTATTAGACTTGGGTAGGTTTTAATTTACTTCTAATCCAAAAATAATTAGGTCTGAAATATCCATAAATATGTTAATTATTTATGATCATGCTACATGTATTAATTGTATTTTAATATCATTTCTTATTATAACTATTGGATTGTAAGTGTATTTTAAAAGTTAATAACTTTTGTATTTTTGTATCAGTTTTACATATATAATATATCGAATTATCATCTCTTGATGAGTTTCGATTTAACATCCACATTTTATGTAGAAAAAAATAAATTATATTTATCTTTATAACTATAATAAAATTATTTTTAATATTAATTAGAAAAATTAAATTATTTATCAATTAATATATTTATATTGCAAGTAGTTATGTGATATAAGTTATAAAAATTACTATAATATAACATATGTAAGTCGGACGAGTAACAAGTATCATTCTAAAATATATAATAATATATATTTTTTTAAAAAAATAAATAAAATTTGAAATAGTTTTTTCATTAATTTTAAAATTTAAAGAATAATTTTTTAATAAGTATCATTTAGCACACGGGTGGGTGCTGTATTAGTTTAATAGTATTTTGAAACTTTTATGCTGGTATAATATTCTACAAAACATCTCTTCTCAAAATGATGCTATATTGAATAAAAAAAACATTTAACAAACAAGTTAATTAGTGAATTTGACGGCCAAACATCCAAACACGGAATCATGATCATTTATTAGGTGTTTGAAGCAACCTAATATAGTATCCTCTATATATTAATTTAGAACACGCTGAGCTTACGTGGCTGTTTTTGGTGCTTCGGAATCTTATGTGACAAAATTACATGCTTCGTTATTAGGCTTAGTTAAATTTTAATTTAATTCCAAACAAAAAACAATTAGGTTCGGATTACCATAAATATGTTGATTATTTATGGTCATGTTACATGCATTAATTGCATTTTAATATCATTATTTATTATATCTATTAAATTTTATATGTATTTTAAAAGTTAATAATTGTTGTATTTTTTTATCAATTTTACATATGTAATATATCAAATTAATCTTCTTTTGATGAGCTTCGATTTAACATCCATATTGTATGTATAAAAAAAATAATTTATATTTATCTTTATAACAATAATAAAATTATTTTTAATATCAATTAAAAAAATAAAATTATTTACCACCTAGTATATTTTTATTTCAAGTAGTTATATGATATAAGTTATAAAAATTAATATAATATAACACATGTAAGTTATAAGTAACACATATCCTTTTAAAATATATAGTAATATATTTTTTTGTAAAAAGGTAAACTAAGTTTAATATAATTTTCTCATTAATTTTAAAATTTAAGAATCATTTTTTACAAGCACCTGTGTAATACACTGGTGTTGTACTAGTTTGATATAAAAACAAGGGATGATGTGTGCATGCCCCATGCTCCTTGATTGGGTGCTAAATTATTTTCTTCAGGGGCCAAAGTATATTCACATCATGTGGTAGGTAGGTTCGTGAAAATTTCTCATTCAATTATTAAGTATCTAAAACACTAATTACTAGGTACGTAACATATACCTGGGCCTTATTTACTAGCCTTGATAGGATAGGATAAGGTTGGTTAACCAACCTCCATCGTTTACTAAATAGGATTGAGATAAGAATACATATGACGTGACATAAGTTGGCGGGATAAAAAAAAATCCGGCCAATATGACATGATAAAATTATCCTTCGTCTTAAATGACCTTTATTTAATCAAAAATATTTTTATTTAATTTGAAATAATATTATTTAATCTATAAAATATTAATTTTAATAATTATATTTTAATTTAAAAAATATTGTTTAATATAAAATAATTTAATTTAATTTAAAATAATATTATTTAATTTATAATCTATTAAATTATATAATTTTATTTAATTTAATTAATTTTACTTAATTTAAAATAATATTAAATAATCAATATAATATTGATTTAAATAATTGTTTTAATTTAAAAAATATTGTTTAATATAAAATAATTTAACTTAATTTAAAATAATATTAATTAATTTATAAAATATTATTTTAAATAATTTAGTTTAATTTAAAATAATTTTATTTAATTTAATATAATTTTATTTAATCTAAAATACTTTTATTTATTTTAAAATAATATTATTTAATCTATAAAATATATTTTTTTATATAATTTTATTTAGTTTAAAAAATAATTTTTAATATAAAATTATTTAATTAAATTTCAAAATATATTATTTAATTTATAAAATATTAGTTAAATAAATTTATATTATTTAAAATAATTTTATTTAATTTAAAATAATATTATTTAATCTGAAATAACTTTATTTATTTAAAATAATATTATTTAATCTATAAAATATTAATTTAATTAATTATATTTAATTTAAAAAATATAGTGTAATATAAAATATTTTTTTAATGTAAAATAATATTATTTAATTTATCCACTTGGTAAACACGAGACATTTTGTATCCACTTGGTAAACATGAGACCTTTTGTATCCAAAATCTGATGTGGCAAATTGAATGGATTAATTTGTCCAATCCCATAGTAAACGAGGCCTTGTTATACTATTACCTTATGTAATTAATTATATTGTGTAGTCAGACATGGCCACGGGCGGCCCGGCCCGTGGCCCGACCCGTGACCCGGTACCGGCCCGGCCCGGCCCGGTACCGGTACCGGCATGAACAGTGCCGGGTTCGAGAACCGGACCGCGGCCAATCCGGTCCGGTTAAGGGTCACGGGTTTTTTTTGTTGGTCCCGCCGGGCCGGACCGGGCCGGGTCATTTCTTTTGCTTTTTTTAAGGGCCGTACCGGCCCGTGAACCGCCGGGCCGGTGAACCGGCGGTTCGGGCCGGTTCTACGAACCGGCCCTTCGTTCCTAGCGGGCCGGTTGCGGTTCGACTGTTTGAGGGCCCGTGGCCCGGCGGGCCGGGCCGGGCCGGGCCCGAAACCGGCACCTGGCCACGTCTATGTGTAGTAGTACATATTTGGGACAACTTTTAAACTAATATTGATACTCGCATGTAGTACATATTTGGACCATCTATTATAAACTAATATTGATATTCATGTGATGTATGATGAGATATAGTACATACACTGTTTTTAAGGTATTTCATCATCTAATATTATAGTTTTTCAGAGTTTTGTAATTTCATGAATGCCATCAATTTTAAATATGATATTTGTATATAACTTTTTTTTTTTGAGAGAAACGTTAATAGATTTTATAAAAATAACAAAGTTTAATACAAGTTCAAATATACATTTCCTTGGATTTGCACGTACAACCAAGAGAAAAGATCCAACTAACCAAAAAAAAGAGACAAAACACTCCAACATCCGAGACTGCAGTTGACCGCGCGTCGCAACGCGACAAATTAGATTTTATAAATTTCTTTTCTCAACAAGTCTTTAGTTAGTAGAGACGAGTAAGGGTCGATCCATGAGGAGTGTGAATCAAATTGTGAATTTTCTCGTATTAATTGAATTTATAAAAAAATAAAAAGAGAGAGGTTAATAGCTAAACTAACTAAATCATATTGAAACAAATAAAATCTAAACAAAATAAATAAAAACATAATTAAACAAATAAAGAGAAAATTCTAGTTAAAAGTTCAATCTACACCCCACTCGACTGGTCTAATCAACTGTGACATCAACTCTCATTGTCGTCTGAAATTACAATCCCTATAAAGCAACACGCTCTGCTACTCCAATTGTTCCTTAATGTGTATTTAACTAAGAGACGCTCTTCGATTAAATCTGACTTATTGAACAATCTAGAACACGCTTTCTAGATTTAATGCGATAGCCGATTTAGAATCTAGAAAAATAGGCTAGTCTAAGTAGTAAACACAACCGCGTAGTATACTTAATTAGGTCGTGTTATTATTCCCAACAGTCACCAACTTTCGGTCACTACTTACGAATTAAATTCAACAACAATTACAGATTGCAAGTCCAATTCCAGCATTAGACATAAATTTTTTTATCTAGGTGATCAATCTAAATAAAATTAAACACATCATGATTGATCAATCAAAATAACACAAACAATTTCATAAAAATAACAAAATAATCAATCACCGTAATTAATTAAACATAGTCAAGTACGTAGGGTTCGTCATCCCCGAACAAATAAATACAAACTACTGTAACATAATAAATAAAAAGAAAAAATAATATAATTATTCTCCTCGTGTGCGAGTGCGGTCTCCCTCCACGATTAATCCGACTTCTTGCATCTGTCTGCGCCTTTTTTCTTCAAACAAATCCTTCTCTGTTCTCCGAATGTCCCTGTGCAAATATCTCTTTTTTGGCTGCCTGACTCACACAGGATTGTGTATCAGTGTCTCACTTTTTGCCAAAAAAAATCTCGTGTGACCTACGATTCTTTCTTTTCCTCGCAAATTAATTCCATGCCAAGTATCCAATTCTTCCACCTGCTCATGTGTCTCTATGGCCATAACATACACTTCAAATTTAAATTGGGCTACAAATTCTTCCTTGGCCCAATTAGCTTGCTTAATTTTGCTGTCAATTGATTTGGCCTTCAATAATTATCAAATATCCTAGCCTGTTAGAGTGATTTTGTGAATATTGTAATTTTGGTATAGATAGATTTTAGTATCTCGGAGATTTGATATAGATTGTTTTAGGGTTTCCTTTGTATCTATATATTGCTCTTGTAAATCTTGGTGAAATAAGAGTTTGTGGGAAATACGAATTAGTTTTCACGTATTTTGTCATGGTATCAGAGACTGATTAATTTTTTTTTTCTTCTTCTTGAATTCATAGTACTCTCGATCAACTGAGAGTTTTAATTCTTCTCTCTGCGTCTCGATCAATTGAGATTTACTCGCTCCTTTTTTTTTCTTTGGCTTCTCTCGACAGAAAAAAGCCAAATTCCAAAAAAAAAAAAAAATATTTTTTCTCATTGTCTCGTGGCCGAAATTGGCAATTGAGACTCATTCATCAATTTCTCCCCTTTAAGCTTTCTCGCAGAAACAAGCAAGTTCCAACAAAAAAAAAAAGAAAAAGAAAGAAAAATTGTGAGTTACGT
>CACSLK010012206.1:3662951-3697063 GCA_902706635.1 Striga hermonthica | reverse complement strand
TTTGATATAGATTGTTTTAGGGTTTCCTTTGTATCTATATATTGCTCTTGTAAATCTTGGTGAAATAAGAGTTTGTGGGAAATACGAATTAGTTTTCACGTATTTTGTCATAGCCCGCATTCTTCCTTGGCCAATTAGCGAAAAAATGAAGCCCCTTGACTATCTCCATACACATTTTACAATAAAATACTTGGTCACTATTTAGTCAATTTTACTTCATTTCATTTTCATTTACACCCCTTTTTTCAGATTTTGAATTAATTAAATTTGTAATTGTTGTTTCATTTTTTGGGCGGTTTTTAGTAGTTTTTTTTTTTTTTAAATTTATTGAATGGTACGTCTTTTTTTTTGTAATTTATTAATTAATTTTGTAACCGTCGTTTTTAATTTACTGAAAAACATTATAATCTATCATGGGAATTGGTTGTACCGTGAGGTGACGTTTTTCATTTGCTTCTGTACATGGCATGCTTGTAATGGCTAGGCACTGTTTCGGCTCAAATGATACACAAATGGGCAATTTTGTGTGATATTTTTCTTCTTTTTTGAGCTCTTTCTAAAACTGTAGGCTTGTCTCGTTGCCTATCTTTATCGGTTTGTAACCTTGCTTTATCTGATACTTCATCACCAATCTTGTATCAGTTGGAACATATTCTACAACTTTTTCCACAGCTTGTATTAAGTCATCAAAACTTTCATTTTCTTTATGGAAGAGACCACAAACTTCATATTCTTCATAATTGACTTCATCCATCCATCGTACATTATTTTGAACAATAAAAAGATCCCTGCTCATCTTATCTGCATAAATATTTAAAAATTAATGATATCAAGATTTTCTTAATCAACATAATTTAATTAAAAATTAATGCTAACTGTTACTATCTTGTTAATCAAAATTAGATATCTATATTTTTATTCAATCTGTAAGTGCTAATCAAAATACTGATATCTATATATTTACATACTTATATCTATATATTTATTCATTATGCAGTAGTATGTAAATTTCTTATTTTTTTATAAAAATCCCTCTGTAGATGTTTTTTTTTAACGAAATTAACATTTTTATTCAATTTTTTGTATGTTATTATATTCATATACATCAAAAAAAGTTTTACATCACCTGTGATTTTGAGAATCTGATCCTCAAATCTCGAATCTCCAAAACCTTCTTCTGCTGATGCGTTTTGTTTTCAATTTCTTTTTTCTTTTCGTTTTTCTTATCTTGAATCTGATTTCGTTTTATGAGTTTGATGCGTTTTTTTTGTTTCAATGGGTTTGTGTTTTTTTTAATCTGTAAGATTTTGTTTCTTTTTTAACTGTCTTAAAGTTTTTTTTTTCAAATTCAAATTATCGCTTTTCAGTTTTTTTGCTGAAAACGTTTCAGTTCTTATTTTGTTTTATTATTTGATTTTAATTTTAATTCTTTTTTTTTCATCTCTGCCTGTTTTTGTCTAATGTTTGGAGTAAATGGGGAACTCTGTATGGCTAGTAAGTGTTTTGTAAAGTCTATGTTAAAATGGGGCAGTTATAAATTTTTCCCCCAATTAGCTTGAACTTAATTTTAATACTTAATATATGTGTAGAAGTTTGGGCTAAAAAAGTTGTGCTAATGGGCTGTAGTTTTTAAAACCAGGCCACACCATTACCTAATATAAGTTAGACACCATACATATACTTATAGGTCGGGGCAGGGCGGGTCGGGGAAGGTCGAGCCAGGTCATATTTCAGTACTCGAACCTGTCCCGTTTATAAAATGGGTCGGCCCGACCTGACCCGTTTTGGAAACAGGGCGGGTCAGGTCCGCCCCAAATGCCTCGGGGCGGGGCGGGTTAGTACGGGTCCGGGCCAAATTGACATCCCTACCAGAGCTTACCCGACCTAGTAGTACATGAGCATAATCGGCGACAACAGACCAGGACCGAAAATGAGAGGTTCCAACTCCGAGCCTTGTCTAGCACCGAGTTTTTTTGCCCAACAATTGAGCCCTTTTTCAAGTTTTCCAGTGAAAGGTAATTTTTCTAAATCTTTACAAAGTTAAATTGCTATTTTGATAAAAAAAAAAATCGAGCCCTTAAATTTGTTGAAAAAATACTTTCAGTCGAGTATTTTTGAGTCCCTAGAATCTCGAAACCTTAGCCATCGAGACCATTTGGACCACTGAACCCAGCTCTTTGAACCCCTGACCCAGTCGGACTCCAGCTGATGAACCAACCCAGGTGCAACGGAGACCCGTGGAGACCCACGTCGCTAGCCGCTGAGACCCACGGGATGGTCGCGAACGCTCCCAGCACGACCCACATACCCGCTCGTTGTGCCCGTGTGCAGGCATGCTGCCCGTGACACATTCACAGACGTCGCATCGAGACCCACTACTTGCAGACGATGTTGCGCGCTCTGTAGTTCGCGATAAGTTCGCGGACTTTCCTGTCAGTGACCCGCGTGCTTTTCAGGTAACCTGTCTAAACCCAGCGCACCCGCGTGATCCCCAGGCAATCCTGTGCGTGCTTCGGTGCCCCAGTGTCGTACTCACGCACGCCCAACGCCCAAGATTCCTAGGTCTCCTAGCAGAGCCTAGGCCTCGGTCTTCCAGCAGTAGACCCGCAGCGCTTAGTACCGGCAACACTTCTCTTCAGCCGAGCCGAGTATTTTCACCCGAAACCCTTAGCCATTTTCGAACCCTTAGCCCATTTATTTTTTAAAACAACTTTTACTGAGCCTTAGTCGATCCTTGCTTCGTTTTATTCGAATGTTTAGCCTAGAGTTATAAATTAGTTAAACTAATTAATTAAGTTAAGAATTTATAATAATTCATCAAGAAATATGGTATGTTTATGCTAGATAAATTCTTATCAAATATATTTCAAAGAGTCGAGTTCGTGAGACAAGCATCGACCATTCAATTTTGCATTGGACAAGCCAAGGTGGGGATTTTCTATTCTCTTATTCATTTTAATTTCATGCTATCTTTTGTTGTATATACATGCCGCAGGGCCTTCGGGCAAAGAAGTGACGGTAAATTACCATTGTCTTCGGACTTTGGGCAATGGGCCTTGAGGTGAGTGTATTTATAAGGGTCGACGGGCCATGGATTGGGTGCATTAGAGTCGCACGATTGCATTCAATCTTTACTATTATGTTATTTGTGTTTATATTTGGATCTAATGGATTTTGACTATATATTTTTCTAATAATTGATTAATCTGTTCTTCTAATGTTATACTTTACTTTATAAATTTGAAATGAAACTTTTCATAATATCTCCCTCTTATGAAGGAAGGCATATTATATATTTTGTGGTAATTATTACTAGACTGTGTATCTAGTTGTGGACATCTAAGACTTATGCTATTTAATCTTTGAATAAGTGGGTTGTATAACTTAAGAAAGTTATTTCCAATTATTAATGGTAAACCTGTATTTTGTTTATAAAGACTTGGTAAAGAAAATCGTTTTTCTTCTATTAATTATACTAGATATGTTGCTCTGTGTTCGATACTTATTGTCTTATTATTTGCAATTCTCACCATAATTGGTTTGTCTATTTTCTTCAAATGTAATCTTAGTAATATAGTCTCTTGTGATAAACATATTGTTGCACCTGTGTATATATATGCTAATAAAGTTTTGTTAAATAATTTAACTTAATGAATGAACCATTTTTACTCATCTTGTGATTCTAGTGACTCTAAATCACTATATGTTTCTAATTGTAGATCATATATACCAAAGTCTATTAGTTCACCTTATTCGAATTCTTCTTCTATAAGTTTGTAACCTAAAGAAAATATCATTTTAAACTTATTTTCTTTTTCTGGTAAGTTTTTAGTACATTTATTGCGAAAAGTCCTACTTCTTAAAATTTTCAACATCTGCAATTCTTTTTTCCTCTAGGATAATACATGGGGTTTCCTTAGTATTTTACTTGTTTTATAAACTTTCCTCTATATTTATGTTTCCATGGTTTTCTAAATGTCTTATATCTTCTTGATCTATATTGTCTATTAAACTTATTGTATTTATAATATCTTTTCTTTCTATATGGTTCATAACGACCAAATTCTCGTGGAACACTTTCTAATTGTTTACAACATCTTGAATCGACTTTTGTAATTTCATGGTGTATTCATTTTCTCGTCCCTAGTTCCGGTTTCTAACCTGCTACCTTTTTGGTCGCTATACAGAGTTCATCATTCTTTACATATTTTTTCTAAAATTCCTAGAGTTTTATTTTCTTGTTTCACTGATTTTCTTCTCAATATATTTATTAATTTCATATTTAACTTGACTTTCAACTATTTCTATTAATCTTGATCAATCGTTAACTTTATAGAAATTTTGCTTACTTGACATAAAACATTTCTATGTAACATGCGTTACATAACTTCATGTTAATTAGAAACCAACTACCTTATCTTTTTGTGTTTCTTTTGACTCTTGTCTTGTAATTTCTAAAAATTTTCTTATTAGGTCTTTTACTAATTCTTATAAAGTTGTTAGTTTATACTTTGCTCCTACTTTTGAACCACTAACTTCAAAATTTAATAAGATTCGAGTATTTTTTAGATAGTCAAATATATACTCCTGATGTTTTATATCTTATATAATTAACAAATATGTTAATGCCATTCTATTTATCATTGAATCATTAGTTTGAACGAATAATTTCAATTGGTTAGTACATGTGACTATTAAATCTTCTGCATTTGTTGCACAATCTATATTTAATATTCCATTAGATAGATTTCTTTTTTTAAAAAAAAAATATGTTTGTGGTATATTTTTCTTTATTTTTTTTCTTAATGATAACTATAATTATTTATATATATAAAATCTCTAAAACTTCTTTCTGCATAATTATTTTGTGAACTAGATGTTTCATTGTTATTTATTCTAGGTCGTTTTGGTAATAATGGTGGTGTCATATGAGGTTTTTGATCAGTCACACTAAATGTAGGTTCATCTTCATCTCCACTATCTATTCCATAAATTTTTTCTTGTTTATCCTCATTATCTATTTTTGTTATTTTAGTTTCTTCAATATTACAATTTTCTAAGAATTGAGTCAAATTATCTATCATCCATTAGAACCTGTTGGCAGTTCTACTTAAATTGGTTTGAATAATACTTTTCCTGTTTTTTCTTTTTGTATTAAATCTTATAATTCATTTTATTGTTATTTTATTTCTTCCAAATTTTCTAATGTGTCTAATTGAGTTTTCTTTATTATATCTGTATAGAAATGCTCCCCTACCCACAGTGGGCACATGTTAATATGCCAACCGTGTAGGTGACATGCACTCATTGATGATGTTAATAAGTTTAAAAAAATACATCACCAATGAGTGTATGCCACCTACGCGGTGGGCATATTAACATGTGCCCACCGTGAGTAGGTGAGCATTTCTCTATATCTGTAAGTGTTCTTATTTAGTGTGAGACTCTTGGTTGATCACTCATAATTTATTTCTTTATTTTTTATTTAAGCTTACATATAGTAATTGGTTATAGCCTAATGTAAAAATTAATGGGATGGGTGGCATGAACAAATCCCCATCTTACCACCCCATTACTTTTTCCGGGTCAGCATATTCGCGGATCTACGGAGGTGGGCCCCTCAAAATATTAGGGCCCAAATTCAAACAAATCATTTGTTTGTTTGTTCTTTATTTACTCTCTTTTTATTATTGTATTATATTTTATATTGTATGGTGTCTTGTACCGAACAAACCCTAATGTTACTCTATAAAAGTCAAATAATATTAAGATCGTATGATGTGTGATTGAAATCTTTCATGCGGGAAAATGACAATGCGGATCAAAGTTCATGTGATTTCTAGTTTAAATTCAACGTGGCAAAATCTGCTACACCATTTTGTGATCGTTTTGATTTGACATAATATATATATACTTAATACTAATACCCATATACAACATGTGTGTTGAGTTAATGAATATATGTGTAAAGTTATTTATGTCTAATACCAAACCTAACTCCAGAGCAAAAATAATATAAAAACAACATCACGAAACATAGATTTTCATTAGAAGGAGTGCAATCAGAATTCCCTTTCTTGAGGGCGGCGATTCTCCTTTGCGAGCTCGATTCCTTCCAGCAAGGCTTCATTCTCTTCCTTAAGAGACGTTCTGGTGATGGCTTCGAATCTTCCCCCCAATTTTCCTTAGCCCCTCTTAACTCCTTCTTGTTCTCGTTTTTTCTTCACCTGGTTTTCGTTTTCTTTTATTCTCTTTTCTAGGGTTTCATTCGGAGAAGTTGCAGTCTACCTTCAGCTTCTTAATCATCAGTGTTTCAGTGTGAAGGATGGATGAGGAAGATATTACGAGGAAATTTGGCAACGTGCACCTATCGGACAAGGAAGCCAACATTATCCCCATTATCACAGATGACATTCAGAATAGTAAAGAAGAGTGTTGCCATAGTATTTTTGGAAAGGTCATTGGCCAACGCAAAGTTCACTTGCTGGGTCTAAAGAGAGCGCTTAACCAAATATGGCAGATTCAAGCGCCGATGACGATTAGAGAGCTCAGCACAAACTATTTCCAGTTCATATTTACAAACTTAGAGGACAAGACCAAAGTTCTTAAAGGCACAAACTGGCTGTTCGACAACCAATACCTCATTCTGAGGGACTGGTCTGAAGATATAAACAGTCAACACGAGAGCTTCAAAGAGCTGGAAATCTGGGTGCAGGCATGGAATGTCCCAATCCACTGGATCTCAACTGAAGTTGGTCTGAAGATTGGCAGGGCCTTTAAAAAAGTCAGGAACGTGATCATACCCCAATCTGGGACCTTAGCCGGTAAATGTCTCAGAATGCTTGTGACTGTGGACTTGGAACAACCTATTCTCAGGTATGCTTGCGTCCAACTGGATAACAAAACTTCTATCATTGAGTTTAAGTATGAGCGTCTGGTCAACATGTGTCACTACTGCGGGTTCATTGGACACCCAGATAAAAACTGTGAAAAAAGAGAGCAAGACATGGAAGCGGGCAAACTTAGAGAAGGAGCTTATGGTGAATGGCTCAAAGCAAATGAATTCTTCCTGTATGCAGGACATCTAAACCAAAACAGCTCCAATACTGATTCCCCAAATCCTAACCCTCTCTCCACTCCGGAAAAAACCCCATCCCCTTCGAAAGTGAATATCACACCTGTTCTGCTAGATACTGATAATTCTGATCTACCATCCCGAACTCATAACTCCAACTCTAACCCCATTGCAGCCCATCACAACCCTAACCTAGAAGGCAAAATGAACCTCAGCTCCACAGAAGACTCTACTACCCAAACCCCCCAAACAGCAAAACCTCCTACCCCACAGTCTTCCCCCTCCTGCCCTCCTATAACCAATGATATCGTAATATACAACCCCTCACCCACTCCAAACTCTCTTGCCCTTACTGAACCTCCTGACATAGTTATGCACCTCTCCTCCTCCCCAACACAAGCTCCTCTTGACCCCACTCAGACAACCAGTGGCCAGACATCCTTTACTAAAAAATGGAAAAGGAAGCCTAAAAACACTATCCCCCCTGCTCTAGCCAGCTCAACCAAAACCACCAGAAACAAAAGACAGCTTAGCATATCAGAACCTGCAGATAACAATCAAATCCCTAGCCAACCAGAATCATCACCAGGCAAGAAAAAGCAGAAACTCTCTCTCTCAAGGGTGGAGGAAGCCAGCCCCAACTGGCCCCACATTGATCAATGAAGACAACCCTGTGGAATTGTAGAGGCCTGGGTGGGGCCTCTACAATTTCCCAGCTCAAGGAATCTTGGAGATTCCACCATCCCTCTTTTGCTTTTTTCTCTGAAACAAAAAAAAAAAGAAAAATTTGTAAATACAGTCTGCAAGAAGCTCGGTGTGGATAACAATTGGACAGTTGTTGACCCTATAGGAACCAGTGGAGGCTTGCTACTTAACTGGGATCTAGACATACACATTTCCAAGTCCTGAAATCAGAATTCTGCATCCAGGTGGAATTCTAGGATGAAACCATTAATCAAACTTGTTGGGGCTCCTTCATATATACCAGCACAAATCAGACAACAAGAAGGGAGCAATGGCAGTACCTTTTACAAGCTCAACAAAAATGGGGAGACTACTGGTTCATAGGGGGAGACTGAAATGAGATCACCTGCCCAGAAGACAAGAAAGGAGGAAACTCTAGACCTCTATCCTCATTCAGTGCTTTTAATGGGTTCATCTCTTTGATGGGATGCATGATATTCAACTGACAGGGCACAAGTTTACCTGGGGAAACAACAGGCATGGGGAAGGGTATGTTGAAGAACAACTTGACAGAGTCTTCTGCTCCTTGGGATGGCTTACTCTGTACCCCAACACCATAGTCACAAACGAGTTCAAAAGCTCCTCTGACCACAGCCAATTATGCATGAACACATCCCCTGAAGTCAAGAAAACCAAGAAAAGATTTATCTTTGACAGTAGATCGCTGAAGAGAGAGGGCATAAAAGAAGTGGTCACTCAAGCTTGGAATTGTTTCCAATCTGGCACCCCAATGTTCTTCTTCTAGGAAAAAATCAAGTGTGTTAGGCTGCACCTGCTTAAATGGAGCTGCAACTTCAGATCTGACAATGAGAAGAAGATAGAAAAGCTGCACAGACAATTGGCTGAGCTCAGATGGGAAGGAGGTCTCAGAGATTGGCAAAAATGGGACTTAATTCAAAAAGAGCTAAATGAAATCTATAAATCAGAGGAACAATACTGGCACCAGAAGTCCAGAATTTCATGGCTCAAACATGGTGATAAGAACTCTAAGTTCTTCCATGCACACACCACTCAGAGGAGGAAGAGAAACAAAATTACAAGACTCATCAATGATGATGCCTATGTAAGTGAATCCTTGGATGAGATTGCCCAATGCATTGAGAACTTCTACAAAGACCTTTTCTCTTCCCAAGGCCCCTCCTGCAATGACCCCATTTTAGATGACATCCACCAAGTGATCACAGACCCCATGAACACTGAACTCACTGCTATGATTGAAGAAGTTGAAATCAAGACTGCACTCTTCTCCATCTCCTCTCACAAAGCACCAAGACAAGACAGTATGACCTCCACCTTCTTTCATCACTTTTGGGAATTAATCAAATCAGATCTCTGTGCCTTGATTTACAGTTTCTTTCAATCTGGGAAACTGCTGAAAAGTATAAACCATACCCTGATCACCTTAATTCCTAAAGTTCAAAAACATGAAAAAGTCTCACAGTTTAGACCAATTAGTCTATGCAGTGTTACTTATAAGGTTATCTCCAAAATCCTCTCAAACAGAATCAAACCTGTTCTTCACCTCTGTATCAGTGATACCCAATCTGCTTTCATTTCAAATAGACAGATCCTAGACAATGTAATCCTAGCTCATGAGGTTCTCCACTTTCTGAATAATCACAGAATAGGAAAATCTTGTTACATGGCCATTAAATTGGACATGTCCAAAGCCTTTGACAGAGTGGAATGGTCATGTGTTAGAAACATCATGGCTAGGCTTGGGTTTCATAGCTCTTTTATCAAATGGATCTTGGCTTGTATAAACTCAGCTTCTTTTTCATTTAATGTGAATGGCTCAGTCTGTGGTTACATCCTGCCTACCAGAGGGATAAGACAAGGAGATCCCTTATCTCCCTACATATTCTTGTTGGTTTCTCAAGTGCTCTCAACCATTATTAACAATCTCTCTTCTTCAGGCCAATTCTCTGGCATTCAGATCTGCAGAAACAGCCTTAAACTCACTCATCTCATGTTTGCTGATGATACCTTACTCTTCACTAAAGCCAACACCACTCAAGCTCACCTAACCCTCAAAATCCTGAGCCAGTACAATGCCATTATAGGCCAGTGTGTCAACCTCCAAAAATCTTCTATATACTTCAGCAGAAACACTCATCCCCATGTTAAAAGCCAAATCTGTAATATCTTGATGGGAATCCAGCCCCAAAACTCATCTAGATACCTAGGCCTTCCTCTAGGCATTGGGAAATCTAAACTGGAAACCTTTGCTTACATAGAAGATGCTGTTCTAAAAAGACTTTCTAGTTGGCAAAACATCTTTCTAACTCTTGCAGGTAAGGAAGTCCTCTTAAAAGCTGTGCTTGAAGCCCTTTCTCTCTATGCAATGTCCTGCTTCATCCTCCCCAAGACCATCTGTGCTAAGCTTGCCAAACATTTTGCTGATTTCTGGTGGAGGAACAAAAAGGAAGGCTCAACAGGGATCCACTGGAAAGCATGGACTCTCATGACCCTCCCAAAAGAGAAATGAGGACTGGGGTTCCATGAAATTCATCTCATGAACCAAGCTCTTATAACCAAACAGATTAGGAGACTGCACAACAACCCTGAGCTTCTAGTCAGCAGGGTACTCAAAGCTAAATACTTCCCTAACACCACCATATTCTCCTCTAAGCAAAAGACCAATGCCTCTTGGCTTTGGGCCAGCTGGAGAAAAACCACAAACTTCTTTTCCCAAAATGTGATTTTCAGAATTAACAATAGAGCTAGCAAAACATCTGAAACAACCCATGGATCCCCTCCCTCCCTTCTCACAAACCTAAACCCTTCAACCCCTAGCAAAGCAGGCTTACCTGGGTGCAAGAATTAATGGATGAAACAGGTAGAAATTGGAATGTGGAACTTGTGCAATCTGCTTTTCCTACTGAGGAGAGTGAAGCCATCCTCAAGATCAAGGAAATGGACCCTAACTCAATGGACAAGCTCCTATGGCTGCACAACCCTTCTGGAAAAGTAACTGTGGCAGAGGTCTACAAAACCTTGGTGGAGGAGAAGTGGAGGAAGCTAGATATTCCAGGCAGTAGTTCCCAAGCCAAAGACTTACTAAGAGTAAAGAACAGGATCTGGTCTACAAGGGTAGCAGGGAAACTAAAACACTTTGTCTGGAAATTCGTTAACAACTCCCTGGCAGTTAATAATACTCTCAACCACAGGCTCAAAGTGTTTGATCCAATCTATAAAACTTGTGGGGAAGAGAATGAAACCATTGAGCACCTCCTGTTTCACTGCTCAAAATCATCAAGAGCCTGGAAACTAGTTGCAGTACAATGGGATGGGCTAGAGGACTGCACTCATAGCTTTAAGCAATGGTGGACAAAACTCTGCTCCCTCAAACTTAATGCCATGGTTGAACAAAGAATCCAACTCACTATCTATACACTTTGGTGGCTCTGGAAAGCCCAGAATCTGTGGGTCTTCCAAAACCATTGGCTACCAGATTTAACTATAGTGCAAGCAGCTGCTTCAGCATGGTTGGAGTTCAGAGACTCTTGAGTCCTTTGTCATGTAGCAGGCTTTTGTGCAGTTGTGTAGGTAGCTAGTCTTGTGTTTTTATTGCCTTGGTAGTTTTCTTTCGGTTTGATTTCTCAGCTTTTGTCTTGTAGTTGGGGTGGAATTTCTAGGTCTTCTGCTCAGTGGTAAATTCACCCTTTTTGGTTAGCTGATTCTTTTGAATTAGCAAGCTCATTCAATTAGCTATCTTGGACTTCATAGCCTCAGCCTATGCCAAGAACAGTTAGTTGATTTGTTCATTTTGTGATTGTATCAAGGCACCGGATATGGTGTTTCTTGTATTCTGCTTCTAGCAGGCGCATTGTAACCTTTGTACATTTTCTCTTTTGATATAGTATCTATCGTCGTGAAAGAAAAAAAAAAGCATCCGAAGCGTGAGAATCTGCCACCTAAGCTCAACACATTTTGAATTAATATATAGGGGGATATATATATAGGGATTGGTTCCAATGCATCCGGTTATTTAAAGTGAGGACGTGAGACTCATTCCTAGCCACTAGATTGGTACAAAGTGTGTGGCTAAGATTTAACTCTTCAGTTAAATAATAGTTCTTTATTTTTATTACTTAATTCTTTATTTGTTTATTTTAATTATTAAAATATTATTTTGACAATTAACCGTTGACTCTGACGTTGACCGTTGATTTCCTACGTTAACCATTGACTTCCGGCGTTGACTTCCGGCGTTAATTGTTGACTTCTTGCGTTGACCATTGACCCCTAGTATGCATTATGTGTGTAGTATTTATGTAATCCCTTGCAACTAATGATAAATAACTTTGCAACTACATAGAACTAATCTTAGAACTAAATATATCTAACATTGCAACAACTGATAACTAACTTTGCAACTAGATACAACTAACATTGCAACTACGGAGAATTAACCTTGCAACTATAGACAACTAACCTTGCAACTAAAACACAAATAACCTTGCAAAAACAGATAATTAAACTTGCAACTACAGACAACTACTATTGCAACTGCAGATAACTAAACTTGCAACTACATTCAACTAAAAGTGCAACTGCAAAATAATTAAACTTGCAACTACATTCAACTAAAATTGCAACTGCAAAACAATAAACCCTGCAACTACAGACAACTAACCTTGCAATTACAGACAACTAACTTTGCAACTACAGACAACTAACCTTGCAACTAGACATAACTAACCTTGCAACTAGATATAACTAAACTTGCAACTACATACAACTAACTTAGCAATTACAGACAACTAAATTAGCAACTACAGACAATTAACCTAGCACCAACAAACAACTAACCTAGCAATTACAGACAACTAAATTAGCAACTACAAACAATTAAACTTGCAACTATCAATGGATATTCAAGCACAAAAAATAGCTAAACAAGAAAACATTCAAATAAATAGGGTCAACGGGTCAACGCCGGAGTCAACTAATGTATAATTTAATTGATTTTGATCTAGACAAAATGAGTGGCTAAGATTAAGTCTCAAGTACTTATTTTAAGAGTGGTCTCATTGGATCCACCGCCTATATATATGTATATATATATATATATATATATATTAAGATATAGAATTGAGATAGGGATCAAGTGATGAAAGAAGATAGTGAAAGAAATGAGAATAAATCTAGATCATTGTATACATCATATCAATGGTTATAATTAAGTCAAAATCTGATCAATCATTAATGACAACATGATAATTTAACATACTCATTAAGGGTAAATATGTCATTACTCATTAGTCATAATTCCACCTACATGTGGGACACACATACCTCACACACACACACATTACCCTTTCTCTCACCTATGAACACACATACCTGACACACATACATTACCCTTTCTCTCTCATACACAAACACACACTATGCATCTGCACACACACACACACACACTACGCATATGCACACACACACACACACACCTTACGCACTCATAAACAAACAAACAAACACACAGACACACACGCATAAGCTCACCAGAATCATCGTCCGACCGTCCATCGTGCTGCTGCCGCCACAAGCATTGTCGGTCACCTCGCCGCTGACAGCATCTGCCGGAGACGCTGACGTCCACGCAAGGCCAGCGAGCATGCCTCAGTCGGTCGCGCTCAGTCGCGCCGGTGACCAGTACGTCCACTCCGCCAGTCCTCGCACCTGTCTCATCATCCGCAGCCGGTCGATGACGACGACAACATCTCATTGTCGGTTACTGGGACCTGTTTTCCTTTTGTTACACCACGAAGACGATGGCTCTGGCCGGATGAGATGGATGTGCGTTGGGGTTGTCAGCGGCGGACGGGGCCCGACATTCACGTCCGTAGCTCCTTTCCGCTGACTGAAACGTGTTTCCAGGTTGTGAGGCGGCGGCGGCGGCTCTGGCCGGATAAGACAACCGACGATGGGGCAACTGACAGCTGGCGGTCAACTGCAACCGACTGTGTATGTGTGTGTGTGTGTGTTGTATGTATGTGCTTGTGTAATGACATTTTTTCTGGTTTCTTTATCTGTGTTTTTTTTTTTGTGTGTGTGTATTGGGGCTTTCTAATAAAAATTAGATATTCTGGAGGGGTTTTTGTGCAGATTTTTTATTAGACTGCATTTAATAGAGGGAATGTTTCATATTTTATCAAAAGTTCAATATATTGTGCATTAACAATACATGAACTTTTGTCCTCTAACACAACGGTGCACGGTGTCGGTCAATATTGTGCATATTTCTTCTAACGAACTTTTGTCCCCAATTAAATTGAAACCGAACTGAATTATTTGGTTTATTCGGTTGGTTAACTAAAATTGAAATAATTTATTATTTATATTAAATTATATTTAGTATGTTAAAATTTTTAATATTTTTATATTATTTTTTGATTGAAAAATATAATGTACGAAATATCGATCTCGATAAAGTGCAAGCACACATACATAGACGTGCATCTAGTATAACATTATTGTGCAATATATCTAGAGTATATTTATTTTTATTTTTTTACGTGCATTTAAATTTTAGAAAAAATTAAATGATGTGTATTTTAATCAACACTACTATGAACTTATCAAATTATTTATATAATAAAAATATATATAGTATTTGAAATTTTTATTTAATATTCTATATTATAGTTGAAAATAACTAATATACATATAACTTGGTTGGTTATGTTATTATTATTATTATTATTATTATTATTATTATTATTATTATTATTATTATTATTATTATTATTATTATTATTATTATTATTATTATTATGTATGTTTATAATGTGAATTTGATCTAACAATATTGTATATTTTATACTTCTATTATTTTATACTAGGCTATCTTAAAGATGTGCCTCTCAGTTTGATTTTTAGTATTGTATTGGGGTCTTTCCCTTTGTATTAGAACGTTGTTCTCTTTTGAGTTATATATAACATTCTATCGTTTTGAAAAAAAAAGTAACTAAAATTTACATTAACAATTTTTTAAAGTTCTCATGTACATCCAAGTAACTAAAATTATATATGTTTAAAATTTTAGAAAAATAGTTGTGTTATCATCCGACTCGGTAAAGCGTAATTAAGGACCCAAAACAGCACCATAAGCAAATTTAACTCGGATACTGATGTAACTTAGAGTCGTCCCGATTCGCACAATAAACCGGTATGACCCCAGAAGACCGAAGTGATCCTTTCCCGCCGAGGTCAATCCAAATCGAGGTCAACATGAACCGAGCTCGTCACCTCCTAAAGCAGGCGACAAGGCGCCTACACGCCCCTGTCACAATCTACGAGATTTGTCATCATTCATGTAGGGCCCACTGATTCGGCCGCCCATCAAAAGTAGCTTTTCCTAAAAAAATCGTACACGGATCCCAATGTATGTATCAAAAAGTTACTATAAATAACTGGCAAGTGATACTGGTACGGGATTCGATTCCGAACCCAAACATTCAAGATTCACAATGCAACACGTAACAGCCCATAGAGGCTTTTCACCTCGATCCACCTCGGACCGGGGCCATTGCTGAGTTTTTCTTGCATAATTTACGTCCGAACCACTCGACATTATCACATAAACTCCACTTTAAATCGTTGTTAAGAATCATACGACAACAGTTTGGCGCTAGAGGAAGGGCCTCATAAGTGATTTGAGGTTACTTTCCGATTCGTGTTTAAGCGATCCACATCAGCTACACCAATCATGTCTCATTCTGATAATCGTGGCCATACTTCACGCGATGGTCACAGTCGCAACGCCACGCAATCCACCCGACGACCAGTCGTAGCCCCCCATGTACCGGATTACACTGTTCTATTCCAAAATCCAGAGTTCGCACGTGGGTTCGCCACCTTGATGGCTCAAACGATCCCTGGAGCATCAACGACTGCCCCGGGACATTCCATAATACCCACGACACCTGCAAATCCACAAAATCCACTGGCACGGCAAGACGACGGAAGGACCACATCTCACGCCACGTCTCAACCCCGCAGTCGAGCGTCACAGCTGCCTCAGGAACAAACCACACGTCGCACCGACGTTGGGCGCAATCCCCCTATACTTCCTCATGAAGAAACCGCCGAAAGCCAGTCTGGTCATTCATGACGGTCACCGCCTCATGCGCGGAACCGAATCCCCTCCAACCCAGCGCAGACCGACCTTCGGCAACACATAGAACGAAATCGAGCTCGTCAAGAGTCATCCGAACATGAAACATTGCGACGAAGAATTGCCGAATTGGAAAGTCGGCAATGAGCACCCGAAGACCCCCCTCGGCGGGCCTCAACCTCGGCGCAAGTATATCTGGAAGCCGACTCCCCTCTCACACCGGAGCTTACGTCGGAACCCGTACCTGGGAAAGTTAAAGTCCCTCAAATTGGGCTATATGATGGAACTTCGGACCCCGATTCACACCTCGGTCATTATACTTCGTGGATGGATCTGTATGGGGCCTCGGACGCACTCCGGTGTCGTATGTTTTCTCTCACACTGGGGCCTCGGGCCCAAAAATGGTACCATTCTCTTCCTCCTCACTCTATTTGGAAGTGGCAACAATTGAGGTCGGCGTTCCGATCACATTTCATTGGGGCCCAAGTCTGCCTAATTCCAAAAGAATCTCTTGCAAATATAACCCAAAAAGATGATGAAAGTGTAAAGGACTATATCGCCCGATTTAATGACCGAGTCTAAAATATGGAGCCTTGTCATCCCGAAACCCTGCTTGTCATGGCTATTGCCGGGTTGAAACCGAACTCGATTTTCCGCTGGACGTTGTGTCAAAATAAACCAAACACCTTTCAAGAATTTCTTGCTCGGGCTCAGCAGCACATCATAGCCGAAGAAGCAATGTCGGTCCCCGACTTTGACTTTAACCCGAAGTCATCCAAGGCGGGAACCGATGAGAAAAAGAAAAATAAATTTTTCGAAAAACAAAGCAAGGCTCAGTTCAGAGGACCTCCTCGTGGAGATCCTAACGATCCTGAAGTTCGACCAGCCCGAAAACAGTATGCTACCGATGTGAAATCCAGTTATCAAACCGTATATTCCGCAGGGGCTGCCACCATATATGAAGAAATCAAGGGGAAAGGTATCTTACCAGATCCCAAGCCACTTCGGATGCCCGAAGAGAAATTAGACAAGTCCCGGTATTGTGATTATCATAAATCGCCAGGACACAATACTGACAAGTGCTTAAGCCTGTTAGCTGCTTTGTTGCGTTTAATCGGTCATCCACAGCTTAGAAAGTTCTATCGCAACACCGATCCTCAGAAACGGGGTCCGGGGCGTCCAATGGAATCTTATGATGATGACGACGAGGAGGACCGCGGTGCTATACCGAAGCGTATCCGACAAGGAGACAAGGAAATATTCATGTTCACTTCGGAAGCGCTCGATTCTAATCCAACTGAAACCTCTCGAAGACGCAAGCGAAGCAGATCCCCCAGCCCGATGCAAATAACTGTCCACCGCGTCAATACCAACAACACTCGAAGTACACTATCCCGTCGACAAGTCAAAGCTTATGCTCGACAAGCGTACAACTCCAGTAAACAAGTGTATACCACCGATCTGAGAGACATTCTCAATAACAGGAATTGTTCCATAACTTTTAATATGGAGGATGCAAATCATTTCGTACACCCCCATTCTGACGCACTTGTTATTACTATTCCCATATGCGAAATCCCTGTGCACCGCATAATGGTCGACACCGGGGCCTACTCGAGCATTCTGATGTTGAAAGCCTTTGACAAAATGGGTCTAGATCCTGCTGATATCCGACCTTGTAACGACCAAATACAAGGGTTTAATGGTAGCATTTTAAAACCCATTGGCGAGATCACTTTACCTGTCAGATTTGGCACTTCGGAAACGTCACCAAACTCGTTATGGAAACTTTTAAAATTCTTGACATTAACAACGAGTATAATGCCATCATCGGTAGGACAGCATTGTACAAACTTCGAGCTGCGGCCTCGATCTTTCATTACGCACTAAAGTTCCCGACTACACGAGGAGAAGGAACTCATTTCGGAGATCAAAGAGAAGCTTGAGAACTTGTCAATTTCGTACCATCCAGCGGAGTCTATTCCATCACTTCGGGAAATGATGATAGTTCCTCACAACGAAACACCTCGGATAATGTAATTTCCGGGGAACCGAGTTATCACACCGTTGTTACTCCCACCTCGGATCCTTTATCTGAAGATCGAGGTAGGCGGCCAAGAAAGGAGCCACTCCTCGAAGAAGACGAGTTGGACCCAAGGGCCCAATTCAAGGAAAAAAGCCGAAATGATCGAGCCGAACCTGGAGAAGAAGTGGAATTGATATACGTCGATGAACTGATCTTCCATAAATCATTGCATATTGGAAGTCACCTTCAGGAGCCTCTCCGAGTCTCCGGTCAGAACTTATTTCGTTTCTCAAACAAAATTCAGACGTGTTTGCTTGGAAACATGAAGACATGAAGGGTATCGACCCCGGTGTCGCTAGTCACAAATTGAACCTTGACCGAACTGTTCGGCCTACCGTTCAAAAACGAAGGAAACTAGGACCGGATCGTCAGAAAGCATTGGAAGAAGAAGTTAAGAAGCTCATTGACAACAAGTTTATTAAAGAAGCCAGATACCCAACATGGGTCTCAAACCCTGTTCTCGTCAAAAAGAGAAATGGCCTTTGGAGACTGTGTATTGATTTTTCCGACTTGAACAAAGCATGCCCGAAAGACAGTTACCCTCTCCCACATATAGATTATATGGTTGACGCCACGTCAGGACACGAATTGATGAGTTTTATGGATGCTTACTCCGGTTATAATCAGATTCCTATAGATCCTGAAGATTCTGAACACACATCGTTCTATTCAGCACAAGGCTTGTACTGTTATACCATGATGCCGTTCGGATTGAAAATCGCCGGAGCCACCTATCAACGTCTTGTCAACAAAATGTTTGCTACAATGATTGGTCATACTATGGAAGTTTATGTTAACGACATGCTCGTCAAGTCGGTGCACGCTTCCGACCATATATCACATCTTCAAGACATGTTTGATATCCTCCGGTCTTATTCCATGGTTTTAAATCCCAAGAAATGCACCTTCGGAGTTGAGTCTGGGAAATTTTTGGGCTATATGGTCAGCCAACGCGGAATTGAGGCCAACCCGGCCAAAATAAAAGCCATCCAAGATCTAACTCCCCCGACTTCGGTTAAAGGTGTCCAGGCCTTAACTGGCCGACTTGCTGCGCTCAACTGATTCATCTCCAAATCCACAGATCGTTGCAAACCTTTTTTCGAAGCAATCAAAAAAGGAAAGCGCTTCGAATGGACTGAGGAATGTCAAAAGGATCTAATCAACATCAAGGAGACGCTCACTTCTCCACCGACGTTACAAAAGCCGAGACCCGAGGAAATGCTATTTTTGTACCTCGGAGTCAGTGATTCTGCGGTTAGCGCTGTTTTGGTATGTGAGGAAGAAACGCTACAATCACCTGTTTATTACATCAGCAAAGCCCTACATGATGCCGAACTGCGCTACCCTCCTATGGAAAAGTTGGCGTTTGCATTTGTAATTGCCGCCCGGAAATTGCGACCTTATTTCCAAGAACATTCTATAACGGTCCGCACTTCGTATCCGTTGCGACAAGTCCTGCACCGACCTGACACCTCGGGACGTATGATAAAATGGGCCATTGAGCTCGGACAATTCGACATTCATTATCAGCCGAGGACCGCGATCAAAGCACAAGCCTTATCCGACTTCATTACCGAATTCACTCCGGCTATAACAGTTCATGATGATAATCAGCCGTGGGTTCTTTATATTGACGGTTCCTCGACAGCCAACCGATCAGGTACAGGAATAGTCTTGGCAAACCCAGAAAATCAATTATTCTGTCATTCGGTGAAATTTCTCTTTCCTGCGACAAATAATAAAGCCGAATATGAAGTTTTGTTATCCGGATTGAACTTAGCTGAATCCATGAACGTGAAACACCTCAAAGTCTTCTCAGACTCCCAACTCCTTGTCAACCAAATTAACGGTTCATATGAAGTCAAAGAACCTCGGTTGACACCATATCTATCTTTGGCAAAGCGAAAATTATCAAAGTTTTCCGCTGACGTTGAACACATCCCTCGAACTCTTAATGTTCAAGCAGATGCTTTGTCTCGGTTAGCCTCAAGTACCGGGATGGAGAGCATGGAGTATGTCCAAATCGGGCAACAAGAGCAGCCGTCAACTGCTCTTTCTGAAGTCGCGACTATCGATCCGGTAACGACACAAAAGCCACCAACTTGGATGGATCCTATAATTCACTACTTGGAAATAGGGGCCTTGCCTCCGGACCCAAAAGAAGCTCGGACACTTCGGATTCGAGCAGCACGGTACACACTGGACAATGGGACTTTGTTCAAAAGAGGATATTCCGCCCCACTTTTAAAATGCGTGAGTGAGTCTGACTCACGATATATCCTTGAAGAAGTCCATGAAGGAATTTGCGGAAGTCACCCCGGTGCACAGGCCTTATCTTACAAAGTCATGCGACAGGGTTATTACTGGCCGACATTAAAAACTGATGCCGCCGCATGGGTTCGCAAATGTCCGAAATGTCAAATATTCGCACCCAACGTCCATCAATCTCCCGAGGAGCTCAAATCAATCTATAGTCCATGGCCTTTCGCCAAGTGGGGGATCGACCTCATAGGTCCCCTGCCAACCGGAAAAGGAGGCGTCCGATTTGCCATTGTGGCAGTTGATTATTTCACTAAATGGGCCGAGGCCGAACCGCTGCCTTTCCCAATTTCGGTCCCTGAAGATAATCTCTCCAAGACCTCCGTTTCCTTTGCTTTGGCAGCATTCTCAATGGCTGCATCTGATACCGGAACGAACTCATCGCGAGAATCCGGAACTTTATGTAATTCACCCTCGGCCGGCGTGACAACCTTGACGACTTCAACTTCCTTGTCAGTCGACTTGGCCTTTTCCTCAATGTACGCCTTAACCCTGCTCTGAATTTGCTCCGGGGTCATATCATCAAAATGTTGTTCGACCTCCACATCGGCGAGAGTTGAGAGATACACATCGTCCAGCTCCTTCCTTTTCTCCTTCTCTCCCTCCAAAATCATGTTAACATAGGCACGTCGGAGGAGAGCAGCTCTGTCCTCAGAAAGCGGCGGCAAGTCGGGATTTGCATTCATCTCTTCAGATCGGCAGAGCAACCATACACAAAATTCCCGTTCATCCTCGTCAGCCTCCACGTGCATCCCCTTTATCTCGGTGTCAAAGCCATACTTTGCGAGCTTACGAAATAAGAACAGACGGATATCGTCGATATCGTAATAACCCGCATCGTAACGCTCAATGACCCATCGGAGATTCAGACAGATGTTCATTTCGATTTCGAGGTCAGGCCCACCGACTTCATCATCCTCACCAGCATCAACGGCTTCCACTTCGGCATCATCCCCAGACTTCGGTTCCGTAACTGCAACCGTTTCTTTCCCAGCTTGGAAGCTGATCTCATACATGGTTTCCCCGTAGGATGATTTTTCTCTTTCAAGCTTTGCCATCTCGGCTTGATGGGCGTCCCTCTGCCGACCCACAAGCTCGTGGACCTCGGCACACTCTTTACAAGTCGCCTCATGTCCGGCCTTCTCATCCGATAACGCCTTCTCCGTCTCCTCAAACTTGGCCTCTACAGCCTTAGAATGTTGCTCGGCAAAGGCAAGACGCGCCCTAAGATCAGCCACCTCGGTCTCAAGAGCCTTTTTCTCCTCGGACAACTCCGAGACTTCAGCCTGCGCCACTTCCAACTGAGCAACTTGTTCGGAGATTTTGCCTTTCAAGTCGGCCTCCACCTTAGCCGACTCCTCCTTCAACGAAGCGATCATGGCATCTCGAGCGGCAATGGTATCCTTTTTCCCATCCAACTGGGCCGCGATCCGGCTATGATCATCTTCAGCAGCAACGAGACTGACTAAAGCTTGGCCCAAACACGCCTTGGCATAGCTCATCTTATCAACGCTCGATAAGAAAGAAACTCCCACCTCGGACTTCGGGTCCCAAACCATCAAGGGCACCCTTGCTGCACTTTTTGCATTCTCCGGCATATCAATTCTCGAAGACATATGCGGAGACTTCGCAGATTGAAACGTGGTGAACCACTCCTCCACAACACCCTCGGGAACCTTCACCTTGGCAGCCCTCTCTTCATCAATTGATAAAAAGGATTTTTCGAACAAGGGCGCCTCATCAATCCTCCTTTCACCAGATCTGCGACCGGAGTCGTGCTTCTTCTTTGACCTCTTCTCTGCTCCAGAAGAGGCCCCCACGTCGGACATCTTCACCAGTTTCCTCTTTCTCCTTCTCTCCAGTTGAGTGGACTCCACCGACCTCGAAGGAGATGGTAGCTTCTCCAGTTCATCTTCACGTACTCCGGAGTGCAGTGGCTCAACTACAGCCACCTCAGTTCCAACCACATTGGGCTCAGGCTCCGCTTGATTGATCGCAGCCGCGTTCACAACTGGTGGCACCTCGGTAGTTGTCACTTCTTTCATAGACTTCGGGCTCTCTGGTACAGCAGCCGAGGTCGCACTCGACCCCACTTCGGTCGATTTTTTGCCGGCATTCTTCTGACCGGCTGTCCTCTTCACCAAGGCGCGAACTAAATCTCTCCTCATGATGTTGTTTAAACGTAAATCTCGACTTTTGCCAAACTTGGATTGCAGGTCCTTGTTGGGGTACTTACGCCTAAACTCCTTAGCCTCTTTGACAGTATTATAGCCCAGGAATCCAAGGAGCGGATAGTATACTGCATTTAGGCGTTAAACAATCAGAGTTACCGACAGCTATTTTACATATACAGAAACGTTGTCAAAATCGTCAGGTATTGAAAATCCCTTACCGGGGTCAAACTTTACAGTAGAGACTCCAGGGGACAGACCAACAGCTTCAAGCTTTGAATCTACCACAAGCCTGCGGTAATCCCGTATATCCCTGTCCAAGCCAGCAAGTGTAATCAACTTCCCACCGAACTCCGGACTAAGCCTCGGCTCTTTCTGTTTAGTCTCTTTTCCTACAAAGGTAAAAGTTCCGACCTGTTAGTACACAGAACAAAACCAAAATCAGAAAGATATATCAGAATTGAAAAAACGAAATAAACTCACTTGCTCCGGAATGAATTAACATCGGAATCGTCATCCCGTCAATCTGAGGTTCATGGAAAAAGCTCTCGGATTGCCACTCTCCCCCAATCCATAACCACTCTTCCTGGAATCCGTGGAGAGTTTCTGGGATATCGGTTATTATCTCACCGACTTTTAAGCCATGTTGTGGTTTCGCTCCGGCAAAGAAAAAGCACGAAGACTCCGCAACATGTCTCCTCGGACTCTTCTTAAATGCGAAGATGCTCCTCATTTCTTCGCACGATGGTAACCCCTCGCCCTCCTCGTGTAACAGCACCATCAACCCGATTATGTTTTTCCAACTGTTGGGGGTAATCTGGCACAACGGTAACCCCCAACTCCGGAGGTATTCTGTAATCAAACTCGGTAAAGGGAATCATAACCCCGACCTCAAACTTTCGGCAAAAACTCCTACACAACCCGGAGGAGGGCTGGTTATCCTTTCCCCCGGATACGGTGCAAAAATCTTCACCGAGGGCAGAATTCGGATCTGCTCTCGGAGAATTACTACATCGGCATCTGTCAAGATGCTTGGCTCGCCTTCAAAATCGACAGCAGGATCAGGCCACGTCCTCACCGGTCTCCTCCAGTGAGGCACCTCGATGTCGGCCGCATCCTCCTCGACCACCCGGTCACCATCTTCGTCATCGGGCTTAATATCCAAATGCCCCACCAACATCGGATCCCATCGATAATACTCAAAGGCCAATTCAACCAGCTGCGAGTCATGATACACCTCCAAGGGAACCGACTCGGTACTCGAAGAGCTCGCCACCGCCTTGCCCTTTCCCCTCGACGCCATTGATGACACAACAAAAACAAATACGTAATAAAGAAACGAGTAAAAAATCGAAGGTGAAACTTACCAAAGAATCAACAAGCAACCAGCGCGCAATGGATCGAACAAGAGGAAACTCTCAAATTTTCAAGGATTATTCGACAGTAAAATCAATAGTAGCAAGGATTCAAGAAAGAAAGCAAAAGTGAAGAAAGGTTTTTCAGAAATCCCAGCGCCCTATATATAGCCCTAATTTCGGACCGTTGCTATTCTCAATCGATGGCACGTGTAATCGACACGACTCTTCTTTCTCAAACGGTGCAACCAAGTGGACATTATTTTATTAAAGTAGCCGTTATTCTATAAAGCCATAACGGCGCGACTCTTCACACTCTGCATTAACTACGCTCGACCGTTGCGTCTTTTCATGTCTCCGTCATAACCACCCGTAATTTACCCAAATTTCATCAAGTGTTTTCACCTCGGATACTAATCTTCACGTCGGACCAGACGACCCACTCCGATTACCTCATTCACATCAGAATACCGAAGACAAAGAATGCCCAACTTCTGAATTCCTACCGATTCGAAGCGTCTAGTCGTTTGGCAATACCGACGGCCATCACTCCGTATGCCCGCCGATATTGGGGACCTATCTGTTATCATCCGACTCGGTAAAGCGTAATTAAAGACCCAAAACAGCACCATAAGCAAATTTAACTCGGATACCGATGTAACTTAGAGTCGTCCCGGTTCGCATAATAAACCGGTATGACCCCAGAAGACCGAAGTGATCCTTTCCCGCCGAGGTCAATCCAAACCGAGGTCAACATGAACTGAGCTCGTCACCTCCTAAAGCAGGTGACAAGGCGCCTACACGCCCCTGTCACAATCTACGAGATTTGTCATCATTCATGTAGGGCCCACTGATTCGGCCGTCCATCAAAAGTAGCTTTTCCTAAAAAATCGTACACGGATCCCAATGTACGTATAAAAAAGTTACTATAAATAACTGGCAAGTGATACTGGTACGGGATTCGATTCCGAACCCAAACATTCAAGATTCACAATGCAACACGTAACAGCCCATAGAGGCTTTTCACCTCGGTCCACCTCGGACCGGGGCCATTGCTGAGTTTTTCTTGCATAATTTACGTCCGAACCACTCGACATTATCACATAAACTCCACTTTAAATCGTAGTTAAGAATCATACGACAACAAGTTGGTAGAATTATTTGTTAAGTATTATACTAGAATTAGTTGAAATTATATTTTTATATTTGAATATTTTTCTTATGTCACATTAATTATAACTAGTACGAATCCCGTGCGATGGACGGGTAAGAGATATTAATTAATATTTATAAATTAAATATTTTTTATTAATAATATATATAAATTAAGAACATAGAATCAATATGTAATACAATGTACCTATATTAATTTACTGAAAATGTTATATAAAAATTAGATTGTACAAAATTACATAAAAATATATTTTTAAAATTAGTACACAACCTGTCCGTTGCGTAACTGATAATAAATTACATTATATCATTTCAAACCATGTGTCATTTCAAAATTTTATTCAGAAATTCGATTTGACAATAACGTGATTCGATAAAATAATTATTTTGATAAAATTTTATTATATATTTGAAAACCTATGTGAATAATAAGTATAAATATAAAACTTATTTTTTTCTTTAATTAAAATGATTTTTTTTTGTATAAAATATCTGAATAAAAAAATTTAAGTAGTTGAGTAAAAACAACCAGTCATAACATTTTTATGCTAAAAAAATCAACACTCTTTATTATGCTAAAAAAATAAATAATCAATTTCACACAAAAAATATTTGAAATGTCGTAATAAATGAATTAAATTGAGACCCATTAATTATACGAAAAAACCGTCTAGAGCTTTTTCTATAAAAAAAACATCGATACACGCACATTATATCAAAATATCCTTTCATATTATTTATCGGAGTTACGGTAATTTTATTATGTTAATTTCACATGAAAAATGAAATAAAAATTGAAACATACGTGTAAATACCAACATATTGGCCTACGCTCTACATAAAAAAGTACACAGTGTATTGATTTTTTTTTATTTTTTTTCGAAACGATAGATGTACTATAGATAAGCGCACAAATGTGCGAAAATACAAATTGGGAGGCTAGACCGAGGTCCGCCTAGAATCGCTAGCAAGGCTAGAATGAAAACGACTCAACCACCAACACAAGAACCAACGACACAGACAAAACGAAAAAGACCCCAGCGGGGTGATGTAGAACGACCCCAAACGGAGTAATGTGGAACGACCCCCAACGGAGTAATGCCCGCAGGCTCACAGGGGCCAACGGCTCAAACCAAAAACACAAACCTAAGGAAAATAAAAATTAAAAGAAACAAAAAAAACCAAACTAAACTAAATGACAAGGGCACAGCCTCCCCCACCAGATACATCGAGATACGCAGCAGGCAAACCAACTCCAAAGACAGCTTACGGGCACGGAAACGATCGCCCGCCACTGCTTAAGGCCTAGCAAGACGGGGTACCTAAACTCATAAGCCCACCGAAGAGCTGGCCCGCACTCCAATCACGTGACTAACCGACACGGCTCGACATCACTGAATAAGCCCGCCTGGAACAACAACCATTCAACCTAGCCCCAAGTGGTTGAACACAACCGGGCAGCCGAGCAATAACCGGAGGCAGCACCATGACCCCAGCCACAACTACACCCCAAATCGAGAACAACCAAATCCAACTCGCCTAGGGAGACCCGAGAGGTCCCTCCTATCACAGACAAAATAAAAAACCGAGACAAAAGCCGCAAAGACAAGGGCAAACCTCCAACTGACATAGCCAAAAGTCGAGAAGAACGAGGCCCCTGCCAATCGCCGCTTCGCCGGCGAAAAGGCGCAGTCTTAACCGGTGGCGAGAGGAGCAAGCAAGGTGAAGGAGGAGCGACCCAACACAAGCCAAAAGCAGTGAACCCAGCCTCGTCCATGGACCAGCACCGCACCTCGTCCACCGCCTACAGCACCAGAACGCCGGCGACCAACCATGGAAGAGAAGCCTATTCGATGGTCGACGCGCAGAACAGAGCCGGGCTTCAGCAAATGAACCGAGGGTTGGGCCACCATAGACGAGGGACATAGGCTGTCCACTGACGAAACCGGCGGACGGCGAGGGAGCTACAATCGTCGGAATTGAAGGGGCGGGTGGCTAGGGTTTGAGAGGATTTTCTTTTCGGCGACGAAGATAGAGGATCTGTGTATTGATTAATTTTTAACAAATTTTCTAACAAAAAAATTATCAAATAACATAAATAAATTTGCTCACTTATACCATATATTGAATAATTTATTTCCCAGAGAAACAACCATCAATACCAAAAATAAATTCGTCCACTTTATACCATATATAATTAATACGCATGATTTGAGTATTTAAGGTATCTTGAAATATGACTTAATTACTTCCTTAAATAATGAGCCGCAATTTTCATAAGTGATTATTGATATATACCATAAATTGGACATACTTCCTTAAATAATGAGCCGCAATTTTTATAAGTGATTATTTGATATATTCCCTAACTTGGACATACTTCCTTAAATAATGAGCCGCAATTCTCATAAGTGATTATTTGATATATACGATACATTGTTAAATTAATTTTCCAAAGTAGTAAATATATTTTTTTGGATGAAATAGTTACTATTTAAAAATTAATCAAACCTATATATATATATATATGTATATTTTTTAAAAAAAAACTAAATATTATTTATATTCTTATAATATAAAAAATGTGATATATATTTTATTGCAATAGGTTTGAAAAAGAAAAAAAAGACCAGTGCACTATTTTAATCCAACACAATTTTGACTTATGTCCTATGTGGTATAAACATAATAATAAATAAAGGCAATTAAGACTTTTAATTCTTTTTCTCAAATCGCCAAAATATCCTATGAGGTATAAACATAATAATAAATAAAAGCAATTAAGACTTTTAATTCTTTTTCTCAAATCGCCAAAATAAAAATGCTAGGAAAAGCAACGTTTTTCATTTTAGCGAATTGGGCCAAAAAAGCTAGTTGTAAAAGCTGTTTACCAAACCTTTTTTTTAGCTGACTGTAAAAAGTCAAACAACTAAAAAGCTCAAAAAGCTCTTTTAAGGCCAAAAAGCCTTTAAACAAACACAAGCTATATAAGAATGAACAATGAATTAAAGTTGATATCTATATATACTGAAAGAGGTGCATGGAATGTAGATGTGGATAAATCTATTACTACCTCCTTTTTTAAATAAATGTCGTTTTGACTTTTTTGATTCATCCATTTTGTTATGTATCTAGACATTAATATGTCTAGATACATAGCAAAATGGATGAATCAAAAAAGTCAAAACGACATTTATTTAAAAAAGGAGGGAGTAGTATTTATCTTCCATCCTCAATTTCTCTCCCTTGCGAAACCCTCGCCGCAGCTCGTCAGATTTGGTCCTTCGCGTGCCTTCCCCAGCGAAAAGCCAGCCCTTCTGCCGGCGGACGACCTTCAGCTTCATCTCCCATCATTAATTTCTCGTTCACCAGCGCTTCTGCGCCGATGGTTTCTCCCAAGCTGTCGGCAGGTCTCGTCTCTTCCTTCACGCCGATCGTGGCTCTGATTTCTGGTTCGTCGTGTAGTGGCTATGGTGGCTGGCCGTCGGTTGGCTTCTTTACTGCCCGGTCTCCGGTGGGAGCTCGTCTATCGCGCAACAGGTCAGTGGTGGGTGGCTTTAAGGAGGTGAGTGGTTGGGGTTGCGGATGGGTGCGACCTTGGTGGCTTGGCTCGTATGAGTCAGGTCGACCGGGGTCGAGGTGGGTTGGTTCGTCCCTCTGTATCCACTTTGCTGGTTTGGTGGAGTTGGACGCTCGACAGGCCTGGATTCTGGCCATTGGTGTTTGGTCAGGACGCGAGAAGCGAGTCTGTGTGGTGGGGCGGATTGATCCTCGTTGGGCTGTAGGTAGGCTTCATCCGTGGATTGGTTCGAGGCTTGGACTCTTCCTTTGCTAGGCATTAGGCAGTGGCAGGAGTGGTGTTCCGGCTTTCGTGTCAAGCTATCAAGTGATTGGTCTGGTTTTCGCTGGTGCCTTGTGCTGGGTTCGGTTATCTCGCTGGGGAAAGGCTTTGTATGTTTAGGTTTATTTTGGTTGTTCTCTTTGTTTTCATTTCTTTGTGTTTAGGCTGTGGTTTTGGTTTGGGCCACTTGGTCTCTGTGCGCCCGAGTGTCAAATTTATTATCCTGGTGGGATCCGACACTCGGGTATTACCCTGTTGGGGTCTTTTTAGTTGTTTTAGTTGTTTTTGTTGGTTTAATTAGTTGAGTAGTTGGTCCTTTTAGTTGCGAGTTTTATTCTAGTGTTGCTAGCAGGATTCTAGGCGGTCTTCTGACCTGTCCTCCCATTTTATTCTCCCGTTGGGAGCTTTGTATCTTGATTCGCACATTTGTGCGCTTTTGATTTATAATAGTTCCTCTATCGTTCCAGAAAAAAAAGAGGTGCATGGAATAATCTAAAATATAAACTTTCTCTCTATAATTAAATAGGTTAACTTACTATAAAGAAAATAAAATTTTAATATTTATAAAAAAATAAAACTAAATTATGCCGACATGTTGTAATTTGTGCAATCCGGTTAATAGCACGATGTTTTATATAAGTAAAGTGGTATTAAATTTGAAAATTATTTTGGGATAATTATCGCAATAAAAATTCGTCTTCATATTAATTACGAATCACTGCAATTTCTTACTCTTTTGGTAACGAACCATACAACATGTCTTCAAAAAATGTCTATTAAACATATTTGATTTTTAGAATATATTATTTGAATATGGACAATAAAATTGTAAATATGATTACAAAATAAAATTTTAAAATCAATTATCGGAATTATATTATGATATTTATGACAATGTTACAATTGAATCTTATTTATTCAAAAATTCCTAGAAGCAGCTTCTCTCTCCCCAACAAAAATGCCCAATCCACTTGACCATTTTCGACCTGTACCAGGAAGGAGGTGGTCATCCGTTGGCGTTGTGGCTCTTTCTCCCGCATATGGTGTTTCTGCTGGTGCTTCGGGCGGCCATGGCGGGCTATGGAGAGGGCTTTGGTTGTCGTCGACGACTCCATCTGGTGGTGGCTAGCTTCGGTCCTACGGTGTTAGCTATTGTTGTTTGTGGTCCACCCTTGCTTCTGTCGCTCCTTGGGTTGGTGTGGCTGGAGCCTTCGGTGGATGCTATTCTCGGCTCCGGTCGGCTAGTTGCTCTCGCTGGTTTGTTTGGGGCCCGGGTTCGATGTGTCTTTCTTGGTGGTCCTGAAGGTGTAGCCTTTGGGATGAGGAGCATGTTGCGATCCGAAGATAGTTAGCCGTCAGATTTGAAGGGAGTTTCTAGATCTGGATTTGTTCCTTGCTCTACCGCTAATTCGATTTGGTGGTCTGGCCGGTGGAAAGGGTTGTCTTCTTTATTGCGTTTATCTTTTTTATTGCATTTGTAGTTTTTGTGTGTTCCGTGTGTTTCGTGTTTGTGTGTTTTGTTTGTTGTGTTTGTTTAAGTGTCGATTCTCTTGTTGGGAGTCGAGATTATTCTCCTGTTGGGAGTAGGTTTTTTCTCATGTTGGGAGATTTTTCTTTGTGTTATTGTGGGTGAGTTTAGTGTGTTGTGTTTAGGTTGGTTTTAGGCTACCTCGGTTTGTTGCCTTTGGGGTTAGCCCTTCCAACTAGATTCAGCTGAATAGCTGGTTTATTTGGTTGTTTAGCTGCTCTATAGTGTGTACTTATGTGTTTTCTTCTATGGAAAGTCTATAATTTGAAAAAAAAATCTTATTTATCAACTTTAATAACAAATCATGGTGATTTCTTATTCATTCGATAACCAATCGTATACCAAAATATTTTTGATCGTATCTTCAAAAAATCATTTAATTGATAGGATTAGTTTATAATCCTTTGATTTATCAATTCCAGATTTTCAAAAATTATAAACTCAATTTTCTAAAATATCAAAACAAATTCAACTATTTATCTTTAATAACAAGTCAATCTCCATCCTTAATAACAAATCATGCGTTCTCCTGTTTTGTTGGGTATCCAACCATATGTAGATCGAAATATGCATCAGAACATTGCAAATATAAGTACAAAAAAGATTAGAAGTCAATTGCAACAATTTTATTGATATAATTACCACAATATTATAATAAAATAGATATATCAACATTAATAACATATGTACCAATAAGAGAATATAAAATGAGAGAAGTAATATGTGAGTACTATTCATTGATAATATTTAAATATGTAAAATTTTTCATTATCATTAATTATTAATATAATCTAAAATGACTACTATTTTATAACAAGTTAAATAAACATCTAAATCATGTATTAAATTATTATATATCATAAAATAAAACAAATACTAATAAAATATTTTTATACTAATCAATATTTTTTCATTGCTTTAATACATGCATTGGAATTATTGTCACGTGTATCTCACTGGCTACGTACTGAGTGATGTGTAAAAATAATAATTCAAATATTATTTAATTATATTAATAATATTAGAGAGAACGTGATTGAGTTAATATATCATTGAGTCCCAAAATATAAAAATATTTTTTTTATCGATATAGAGAAAAATCACAACAAATCTATACTTATATAAAAAGCCATCATATTTACTAGAATTAGTAGTAAGAAAAGTCAAAGGTAATTAATGCATTCTATTTCCATCAAGTATTTTATTTAATTGTTTTATCCCATTAAATTTGTTTATTCATTTTATTTTATTCAATTAAGGTTTATTCATTCCATTTTATCTTAGTTCCATATAATCATATCCCCCTCCCCCTATATATTAATCCAGAATGCGCTGAGCCTACGTGGCTGCTTCTGGTGCTTTGGAATCATATGTGGCAAAATTACATGCTTCGTTATTAGGCTTGGGTAAATTTTAATTTAATTTCAAACCAAAAATAATTAGGTTCGGATTACCATAAATATGTTGATTATTTATGGTCATGTTACATGTATTAATTGTATTTTAATATCTTTCCTTATTATAACTATTTAATTGTATATATATTTTAAAAGTTAATAACTTTTGTATTTTTTTATCAGTTTTACATATGTGATATATCAAATTAATTTTCTTTTGATGAGCTTCGATTTAACATCCATATTGTATGTATAAAAAAATAATTTATATTTTTTTTATAACAATAATAAAATTATTTTTAATATTAATTAGAAAAATGAAATTATTTATCAACTAATATATTTATATTTCAAGTAGTTATATGATATAAGTTATAAAAATTAATATAATATAACACATGTAAGTCATAAATAACACATATCATTCTAAAATATATAGTAATATATTTTTTGTAGTAAAAAAGTAAACTAAATTTAATATAGTTTTCTCATTAATTTTAAAATTTAAAATAATTTTTTAACAAGCACCCGTGTAATACACGGGTGTTGTACTAGTTCCTAATAAACATTAAATTTGCTTATATAATTTTAAATTATTTACATAAATAAATAATACTAATATAAATATTTATCATTAGACAAAAAATAAAATTACTTCTATAAGTGTTATAAATAATAATAACATTATGCGACAATAAAGTATGTAAAATTATTATTTTTTCTGTACAAAAAAATGAATATATATGTAAAAATATTATTTAATATTAATATAAACGGGTCAAACGGGCTAATATATTGTTAAAATAAAATTTTAAAAAAAAATATAAAATACGAAACCCTCGTGCATCGCACGAGATTCTCACTAGTCGAACGAAGGAGAGTACATACACATGTATTATTACCACTGTTCTAAAAGTCGGCCTAGGCGGCCGCCTAGGCGGCGCCTAGGCGCTAGGCGGTGCCCGGGCGCCTCCGATTTGCACAAATCGGCCAAAAAAATCGGCCAGGCGGCTAGGCGGGCCTAGGCGCTCTTAGGCGGCCTAGGCGGGCTCAGCGGCCAGGCGGTTAGGCGGCGCCTAGGCGGGCGTAGGCGGACCTAGGCGCTCCTAGGCGGGCTCGGCGGCAATTTTTCAGTTTTTTTTTTTTTAAATACTAATTACATTATTTTGTTCTCATGTTTTCTTTAAAATATATTAATATTATTATTTGGACTTAGGTGTGTCGATTTATTATAAGTTGAGATACTTTTATTTTGTTAGTAGTTAAATAAATAAAAAATAAGGTATTTAATATTGATTTCTAGGCCCCGACTAGGCCCCGCCTAGGCGCTCTAGGCGCTAGGCGCTGGTCGAGCGCCTAGCGGGCGCCTAGCGACTTTTAGAACACTGATTATTACATGAATCATTAAGATAAAAAAAAAAGAACGATTTATAATCAAAGTTTATTTAATTGCACATAAAATCTGCAAAAATTTTAAAAAAAATATAAAATACGAAACCCCCGTGCATCGCACGAGATTCTTACTAGTCGAACAGAGAGTACATACACATGTATTATTACATTACATGAATCATTAAGATAAAAAAAAAAAAAAGAACGATTTATAATCGAAGTTTATTTAATTGCACATAAAATCTGCACCACCGGCAGCACTGCCATAAAATCAAGCTTCTCGAAATCCGTAGCCGCACCACAACCCAAACATCCATTTTCATATATAATCCCTTAGAGCATCCACAATGCTTTGGGTCTCTTTTTGCATATGTGGCAAATAAATAGACTTAAGTCCATAATGACATGGACAAACCTAAACTAAAAAAACCAAAATCTATCCAATGCAAAACCAAAAAGTACTAGGTCTAGAATACATGACAACCAATAAAAATGCTCTAGTATATTTCATTTATTAAAAGAAAAATTAAATGAGGAATAAATGATGAGTGCTTGGGTTTGTACTTGGGTCTAAAATAGACCCAAGTGTGGACTAGGTCTCATTTTTTTATTGCCACATAAGCTAGACTAGTTCCACTTTTAATTGCATTGGAGAATACTTTTTTTATAGACTAGGTCTATTCCTTACATGACATGTAACTTTTTTCTAAGAAACCCAAAGCATTGTGGGTGCTCTTATAAATAAATACGAGCACTCTCTGTCGTCTATCCCGCGTGTAGGGATACTCATATAGCTCACGGGTACAGCTTTTCTCTCTCTCTCCCTCCTCAAAATCCGAAAAAAGCTCACAAAGGTGAGAGCCACATTCTCGTTGTTCAGCTGCGCTTTTTTTTTTTTTTTTTTTTTTT
>CACSLK010012206.1:3615582-3633133 GCA_902706635.1 Striga hermonthica | reverse complement strand
TAAAGTTGATACAAACGCCAAACCGAAAACAAATGCACGCCACACCGGAACAAGTACAAGCCTTGGAGAACACCTCCAAAATTCACAACCAAAAGAGAAACTAATCTAAGAGAACATATAAGAATGATGGTAGTGGTGAGGATGATAATATTTTGGATTGTGAGAGATAGATGTTGGTTAGATGATGGAGCTATTTATAGATATATCATCAACCATAATCCACCAACATCAACCACAATTTACCAACAATAACCACAATTCAACTAAAAATCAACCACAATTCATCTACCAAAGAAAGAATGGAAGAAAAGGTGAAAGAAGATAGGAAATTTGAGATAAAAGATGGAATTTTCGGACAAAATTCGAGAGGATATTTTTCCGCGCGCATTCGCGCATGTCTCGGGCAGCTCTGCTTCTCGGGCTTCTTATGGGCTCGTCCGAACTCGGAATTGAGTGCCGTTTTTTTCTATGCGTCGCTAACGAACCCCTTTATTCAATGATATATGCCAATATAAATTTCTCCCAGAATACAATTATCTAGGGATTTTTAACTCCCAAGGTGTCGGCAACTTGCTCGATTTTACTCATTGGTCCCGTACGAACTCATCCGAACTCGAAATCGAGTTCCGCTTTTTCCTGTATGTAGCTAACGAGCTCCTATTACATAACCATGATTGCCCGGTCTATAATCAACTCCTCACGAGACTTCCGACATGCACACCAAAAACAAAGAAAAACTGGAAAAACACACGAAAAACACAAAGAAAACCAAAATAGAACAAAACACATAATAAAACACAAAACGAACTAAAAACTCACGAAATAACCTAAAATGAAGAAAAATGAGGGGAAAAGAAGAACAAAAATATAGCGAAAAATGCAACAAAAATGGTTACAACAGGAGGGGTGTCGCGGCCGCGAGAATTCATGGACAGAAGATTGGCATAGGTGTGACTCGCTGGCTAAGAGCATCTCGCGAGCTGCAAACCGCACTCGTAGGGCGCGAATAGTAGTTAGAGCGCGAGTTCATTCTCGCTAGGCCCCAATGTTGTTTCGGGGTGCGAGTACTCCAGGGCTGAATTTTGGCGTGCGCGAGTTCACTGGCGAGTTGGGATTCGTGGGCCGTGAGCGCCCGGTCGCTGAGCGCGAATGTTCTTTCGTGTGTGAGTTCATATTTGCTAGGTGCGAAGCGCGTTTCGCGGGCGAGTGGCATAGGGATTAAGGCCACATTTCTTCCTTAGGCATATTTCAAACTTTTTCAACCCCAACTCCAAATAAACTCTCGAGCATGATTTTCGCTCGATTCTCGACCCGCTTTTTTTTCTCTCCCAAATTTTGTTTGAGCCCAAAATTTCCACACTGCCCATAATTCAACCCCTTTTTCAATAAAAATCTCGGCTCTGAGTCCCGCTTCCTTCTCCGAAAATACGGTGTGTCGTGTGGCTTGCGGGGCTATTTATTGACGATAAAAAGTGAAATACTTAGAAAAAGCAAGAAACGTGGGTTTCTCCCACAAAGCGCTTATTTTAACGTCTTGATCTCGACATTCCCAACGAAAATCAACTGGGGTCCAAGAAAAAATTACAACCATGCCACGCCTTTGTATTCTCCAAAAGTAGACGAGCTGGTTGCATCGAACAAAGGCGGGCCAAATAAACTCTCGTGGCTGAGTTCTTGTAAAACCGAGCACCAATATCAACAACCACCAAGAGAAGAGATGAATCCTTACGAACCGAGGTTCCATACTCGACCACCGGAAACATAAAAATATCCGTGGAGCACGTCGAATCAATCCCGATCATCATATGTATCATCTCGGATGTGTTCTCATCGATCTCAAGCATCAGGAGCATGGGCGTAGGCACGCTAAACTCCTCCAAATGTTCACAATCCTCAATAATACGAAAAGACGAACCAAAGGACATAGGAACCACCTTATACTCAACATCACAAGTCGACTCATCAATCAACGCACACCTCGGGTCCACGACATCACATAATGGCTCAAAATTCTCCTCAACTACATCCGCAACATCATGATATACCACATCCTCCTCCTCAAAATCATCCTCCCGAGCAATTTCAAAACCATTCGACTCATCCAACTCATGAGGCACAACCAACTCCTTTAATGAATTTTCCCCCACACCGTACACCATATCAACTCCCCGAATCCATACACTCACTTTCAACAATAGAATCAAAGCTCAAAGCACTATCACCGAAAGAGAAATTTGACGTACCTAGTGTAGATTGCTCGACTTAATCGTCAAATGAGGAAATTTCTTTAACAACCAAACCGTCGATGTCCTAACTCGTGTCGAGAGATTGCGTACCGTCATAAACGAGAGTGAGACCCATCTCTTTCAAGGAGGCAAACCTATCCACCATAGCTCGAAACTCGCCTTCCAACCAAGTGCTCTCTCGAATAACCCTCGCCGATAGATAACAATATCTACCTAGCGGAATGTGAGATGCATCCAAATCAAGGAAAGAGACCACGGTAGAGTCGAACTTCGTGAGTGTGACTTGAAGAATAGATGGAATGTGAATACTTCTCCAACCATAAAACTCCTCAATTATCGAATAAGGCTCGCAAGTGCCTGTTGAATGCTCGCCAAAATCTCTCGGTGACGTTCAGAAGGCACAACCTTTGTTGGACATGAAGCTTCAGCACTCGATGTATAAGGTTGGCCAACCGATTGTGCTCAAATGATGGAGAGGATAGTGTGTAGGACTCAGCTTTTTCTTTCTCGGATATGGGAGCCATTGAAGCACGAAGAGATCAATTGCACTTCTCTAAGTGCTCCATCATCTCGTCTAGATTGACTCGAGAAGATTCTCGAGTCAGCTCGGGTGGAGGTGTCTCTTCATAATAAACATGAGGCGGCGGATAATAGCTATACGTCTCGTCGTGACCTGGAGAGTAATATCCAAAATCAACTTGTGATGAAGGGTAAGAGGAGCTCGGGTACGGATAGGACGGCCCTCCATACGAGTATATCTCCTCATGGTAGTTGTCGGGGTATCCACGAGATGAGCTACCGGTATAAGAATAGCCATAAGGGTCCATCGGAGCTCCTCAAGCAAAATACCTCGCACAATAACAACAAAACAACCTAAAGGCAAATGAGACAAAAGAGAAGAGAACACGAAACAAAACTAACACGATGCGATATGTACACGAACACACATACCCAAAGATCAAGAGAATTCGCAAATAAAAAGATAAACAAGAGAAACACGCCAACTCCACAAAAGCAAGAGAAACACTGAAACAAACGACAACTAGATAGCAAACTTGGCGTCCTACTCTCTTTCCCCGACAACAACACCATTTTGTTTGTAGTGTTTATGGGCATGTGGTAATCGAGCTACCCGACTCGGGTCGTTCTCAAAGGAAGGTTGTTCGGAGCTTCGTTCACTACCAAGTCGTCAAAGTCACATAACCGAAAACAATGTCCTACACCTTCTACTCGCTTGATGGGGATTAGATTGCACGAAATTACGCTAAGCAAATGAAAGAAAATGATGCAAAATGCAAATAGAGAAAGAAAAATTGAAACTTTGGTCTACCGGAATCTCCATGACTCAAGAAAAAGAAAAATAAACGAGAGAAAACATGCGAACATAGTGATTCTAGGTAATCTAACACGAGCCTTCTACACTAAATTATCTTGCTTTAAACAAAGACGAGACCTTTACTAGATGAGCATGTATCGATCTTAACACACGAAGCAAGCAATAAAAATAGAGCGAAAACCTAAAAACGAGCATGAACACAAAATTCGACAAATCAAACTCAAAGTAGAAGGGCCTATGCAAGATACCTACTCTCCTATCACATGCGTAGACGAAAATAGTGCGTAAAACTCGGATCTTGATAAAAAATAAAGTCGCCAAAATTTCACCAGAAAAATAGTCATGGATCTCCAACCAAAACATAAAAAAATAAAAGAGAGAAAATGGAGAGAATTTCCGAACTTAAAAGTTCGGAAATGAGGGTTGTTGTCCAAAAATACAAAGCACAATGTCTATTTATAGATACACCACAAACACACACTAAAAACACATACATTTAATGAAATTTTGATGTTAGCCGGTCTCGAAACAGGGTTCGCAGCGAGTTTGGGCATGGAATAGTGCTGGAATGGACGTTCGCGGGTCGCGAAATTGAATTTGCAGCGAGTTCGAAGTGAGAATGGCCTCATAGGCGCCTTTCACGGGTCGTAAAGACAAGTTTGCTGCGAGTGTAGGGAGATGGGGCTGCAGGGGTTCGCGTTTCGCCGGTCGCGAAATGAAGCTCGCAGAGAGTGCCAAGGTTCTCTAAAGCCCATCTTGGTTCGCTGCGAGTCTTGCATCCTCTAATGGCTCTCTCGGGTGATTGGATAGCTCGATAAAATGGCCGGACGACTCAATTGGTTCGAATCATGGCTTGGATATGGTGCGGTCGGCTCAGAAATGTCTCGTCTTCCCAAACTCGAATAATGTGGAACTAAAACACCAAAATACGCACGAAAATATGACAAAAATACAAAAACACACGAAGAGAATAGAAATGCACGAAACATAATAAAATGGACCGGTCGACACTAAAATGAATCTAAAAACACTCAACTACGGCACATAAAACACGCAAAAATAAGCACAAAAATACAATAAACGGTGGGCAGTTCAGTTGGGAGAAGATAATGTGGAGTTTGAGGTTAGTAGAGCTATAAAGGCTCAAGCACATAAGACTTCATCCAAGAATGCACGGTGGATAAATAGGTTGGGTAATGATGGTGTACGTGGATGGCTCCTCAGCTTCTGCGGGAGCATGAGTGGGCATACTGGTAGTGACACCTTAAAAGGACCACTTGGAGTTTTCCATGAAGCTCTTATTTTAAGGTCTCTAACAATGTGGCAAATATGAATCTTTGATTAAGGGGATTAATCTAGTGGTAAATGAGGGAGGTTAACGTGTGATCATTCACTCAGGCTCTCAGTTTGTTGTCGAGAAGGTGAGAGTAGAGTACGAGGCTAAGGAGAAACATATGCATAAGTATCTGGATGAGGTGTATTCATTGTTGAATGGTTTCGTGGCCTAAGAGCTGGTGCAAATACCAAGAGGAGAAAACAACAGAGTTAATCTTTTTGTGGAAGATTTCATCTTCCGGTAGATTATAAGTGTAGGTGAGTAACGTTGATTGAGATAGGCTTGAGTGCACTGTGCAGGTTATGCCATTATGAAGGCCTAGGAACAAGAGGATTGGAAGTCGCCATTGGTAAATGACTGCAAAATTTAGTACTAAGTAAGGATATTCAAGATGATCCAGTTGCGTGAAGAGCCCTAAGGTTTTTTCTACGGGAAGAACTGTTGACCGTGCGTCGCAATGCGACAAATTAAAATTTATAAGTTTTCCTTGACTAACCTCTACTAACCAGTAATAGTGGCAAGTAAAGGGTCGATCCCACGAGGAGTGTGAATTAAATTGTGAATTATTCAAAAGAGGGGGGTTTTGAATTTAAGAACTAAATAAACTAATATCCTAATAAAGCAAATAATATCTAAACAATGAAAACGAAAATAAATAAATGAAGAGAACCTTCTAGTTCACGGTTCCGTCAACACTCTCGTCTGACTCATCTAATCAATTTTGATATCAAATCTCGCTATCTTATGGAATTACTAGCCCTAGGCAACGACGCGGTCTGTTACTCGAATTTTTTCTTATTTATAATCTAACCGCGAGACGCTCTACGATAACTTGACTTCTTGTACAATTCATAAAAACATTTTCAAGATTTAATACAATTAGCTGCTTTACGTAGTAGAAAAATATGATAGACTAAGTAGTGACGCGTTCGTTCACTTAAATAGGCCGTGTTATCTCCAGTAGTAATCGTCTTCCGGTAGCCTCTTATGAATTAAACACAACAACAATTACAGATTGAATGTCTAATTCAGTTGTAGATATGAAAAGCCTATTGGTGATCAATCTAAATAAGACACAACACATCATGGTTAATTATTTAAAATAACACAAACAATTCCAAAAAGATATTGAAATTATCAACCACGTAAATTAATCAAACATCATTAAGTCGTAGGGTTCGACATCCCCGGAACAAGAAATAAAATCTACTCTAACATAATAAATAAAAATAAAAAAAAATAGATAAAAGAGAGAAATTAATTATCTCCCTCGTGTACGAGTGCGGTCTCCCTCCGCAATTGTAAGCTTCCCCGTTTGTGCTCGTGTATCTGTCCGCTTTCTCTTATGTTATTGTAAGCGGCTCTGTTGCTGTTCGTAAAAAATTCCCTCAACTCTACAAATAGTTCTCCTTTTAAAGAGTTCGTCAGCAAATAAAACTCCTATGGGCCCCCCAATAAATAAATTTCCTTCCTCTTGGAATTAAAGACACTGTCAACCATAAAAAAATTTATTCTTATTTTAACCCATCATGCCATTATTTCACTTTTACTCCTTTTTATTCCTTTAATGTGTTTTTTAACTGCCATAAATAAAATCTAATAAGAGGTAGTTTTCTTCTTCTCCTCTTATTTCTTATCCACACGCACAACACTTTTATTTTCCCCCAAAATTCTCTTCTTCTTCATTTTCCCTTCTTTCATTTTGTTCTTTTCTTACTCAAATTCACAAAACAATTTTTTATCTCTCCTCTTCTTATTACCCATCTTCTTTAATACAAGATAAAAAAAAAAATCAAATCAAGATTCTTCTCCATCTAACCTACTCAGTACTCACACCACACCAAATTCGACGATGTGGCCACGACCAGCGACTTTGTCTAGAGGCGGCGTGGACATCAAGTCTCGATTTTCAATTTTTGGGCGAAAGGTAAGGATTCGAGTTCGATTAATATTGCTCCAAGTTTCGATTTAAATTTCGTAGAGTCGAACCCTTTATAATCTCATAGCCTTACCTTGAGTCGAACCTTTCATTTTCGAGCGATTGAACCCTGTGTTTCATTGATTTTTTAAGAAATTCGAGATTTCCTTGTTGATTAGTTTTTGAAGTATGCTTTTCGTATATGTTTTAAGTTGTGGCCAAATTTAAGTTGTTTTCATGCTATTTTCATGTTGCTTTCAAGTTTTTTTCATGTTGCCTTTTCAATGTTGTTATGTTATTATTTTTTTTTAGTCCGTATCTTGCTTCTTTTTCGACAGAATGGTTCTTGTTACCAATTTTTTATTGGTTATTGTTTTTTGATTTTTTTCCTTAGGTATTCATGTTTGAAGGAGAAGAATAAGAAAAATATTTGGAGAAAAGAAAAAGAAGAAACAGGAAGAAGATATAAATGATATGGGGGAAAGAGATTGGAGAGAGACACGAGAAATAGAGAGAATGAAAAAAAAAAGAGACGGGAGAGAGAGAAAGAAAAAGGAAGAGAGAAAAAATAGATAAGAATGTTCAAGAGAGAGAAATAAATGGATAAAAATGTTGAATAAGTAGTTTTTAAAAATAATATTGATTTCTATTTTTAATTTTTATTCATGTCTGTTTATTTGTGTCAAATGTTTGGAGTAAATTAGGTATTGTGTATGACTTGCAACTGTTTTGTAAATTCATTGTTAAAAAAGATCAATTATAAAATTTTCCCTGCTCCTGTGACCAATCAATGCTTGGTCTTTTCTTTCAAATAAATCCTTTCCAAGACTCTTCAGCAAATAAAATATGCCTAAGCCTTCAATTATTTCCTTCATTGGTATAATTAGTCCACTATTGGACCTTTAATTAATTCATTTTTGGGCCCGAATATTGGCAGATGTTGAGACGAACTTGTGCTGATATTGTGTACTGCATGCTTGCCTACTTAAATTATCGCTTGGTACCACGTCGCCTATAAAAATAGGCCGTAGCCTGAAAATAAACCATAAAATATCATAGTACTTGACACCATCTAATAAATAAATAAGTCAAAAAAAATATATAATGGCGATAAAATTAAACATATAAAAATACGCTAATAAATATATAAAATACACACTTTTTTGGACCAATCAATTGTTATATATGCGGTTATATGTAGGGCCACACCTGCATTGTGTCTCCGACCAAGATGGAGAATATGTGCTAATGGAGGTACATGAAGGTTGTTGGGTACCATGTCAAATGCGAGGGCATTGGCTGGTAAGGCTTTGCGATTAAGGTACTTTTTTGGCCTAAGATGCGGGCTATAGAACAAGATCTCATACAAAAGTGTCATAGCTACCACAACATGGTCCGCTGATCCACCAACCTATAGAAGAGATGGTCCCCATGAGCCCGCCGTTACCATTCGACCAGTGGTGGATGAACATAGTAGGTCCCCCACCACAGAGCACCAACCAAAGCAAGTTCCTACTACTGGTAGTAGATTATTTCATCAAGAGGATCAAGGCTGAGCCAATGGCAAGGATCACAAAACAGAAAGTGATAAAATTTCTTTTCATTAGTATTTACTGCAGATACAGTGTACCAATGGTACTCTGAAAATAGAGCACAATTCAAGGGTAGAAAGATAATGGCTTGGTGTAAAGCCATGAACATCAACCAACATTTTGCTTCGGTGTCCCATTCATAGGAGAATGGACAGGTTGAGATCATGAACAAATCAATATTAAACGGCCCAAAGGTTAGATAAAGAGAGTCTCAGCAGCTTGGGTCGACGAGATGGCCTCGGTTTATGGGATTATAAGACTATACCTAAGATATCAATATGAGAAACACTATTTAGCATGGTGTATGGCATGGAAACTGTAATTCCCATCAAAGTTGGACTTAGATCGGAAAAGATATCCAGTTATGAAGAAAAAGAAAGTGGCGAGATCCAGAAGAAAGCATTCAAATTGGTGGATGAGCTCCGCGACCAGGCCCAAATTCAAACAAAAGTATACAAGTAGAGAATGTGGTCATGCCATGACAAGAGGGTACGAGCTAGGAAGTTCTAGTTGGGTGACATGGCGTGGCGACAAGCAGATGCGATCAAGCACGTGCAAAAGCTCGAACCTAATTAGAAAGGGACTAAGTGGTCGAGTGAGTATTTACAAGAGGTCCTACGAGCTGAGGGATACTCGGAGGAAGCTGATGTCAAGTCTATGGAACGTGGCGCATTAAAAGAAGTACTATGCTCTAATTAGATCATTTTTTACTTGTAAAGTTTTTTATCGCTTGTCCAAATGATTAGCCATACTTTAGGGGGTAAAATCCCAAGAATATGAGATATCGGGCCCCAGGTTTGGGTGGCAGAACCCCGAGAAGATGACCTTGATGGCCAGCATATGAGATATCGGGCCCCAGGTTTGGGTGGGAGAACCCCGAGCAGATGACCTCGAGGGCCACATATTCGGGTGGCAGAACCCCAGGTAGATGAACCTAGGGGACATAAGTTTTAAAGGAGAAGAAATCCAAAAGCAAGTAGATCGGGTGCCAAACATTCAAAAGTGGCAGAAGACGAAAACAGGTAGCTCGGGTGCCAAACATTTTAAGAGGCAGAAAATCGAAGTAGGTAGCTCGGGTGAAAGACATTTTAAAAGTGCCAAAAGCCCAAAGCACGTAGCTCATGTGCCAAACATTTTAAAGTGACAGGAGCCCAAGCACAAGAGCTCACGACCAAGATACATAAAACGTAACATCATAGTGTTTTTGCAAGATTAAAAGTACAAAAGCACTCATAAGCACAATACAAATAGGCTAGTGGTCCAAAGTGGTTATTCCATTGAAATAAAAGTTGATATTACAAGAAGTTTGAGCAGGTCCATTACAGTAATGTAGTACATGAAGTCTTAAAGGATTAAGGGTTCTCTCGATTTGGGACTCAACTTTGCTGGTTAAGCCGACATTCTTATTGACAACCTTGAGAGATGGTTCCAACAAAGGGTGGTCCTTAGGAAGCATGGGGTCACCTTTCCACAAGTCTGGGTTCGGCATGCCAAGGACTAAGGCCACGCCATCCTAGCCACCAATGTAATACACTTCCACAGCTTGATCTCTAGTCCTCTTGTGATCATGAAGGATTGGTTGGTCGCGGGAAAGATCAAGTTTAGAAACTCGTTTGAGTCCTTAAAGCACTTCATCAGCTTGAGCAAATAGTGCTCCAATAAATAAGCTCGGGATTGAAGACAAAATGAGGTGCGACCTTTCTCATGAGCTTGCTGCACATTCTCATCCATCATACTTTTTGTCTTGGCGAGCTACGCTTTCAAGCTAGATACCTCAATAGTTAGACTAGCCTTGTCTTCCTTAAGACAAACGAGCTCACATCCATGAAACTCATCAGCCCGTGGCACGAAGTAGCATCCTCCATGTAGTCAATATGCGGCATATAGTAGATGTCTTTTAAAAAGGCTTAGTTCAGGTCAGAGAAGTCAATACAGAGGCGTCACGAACCATTGCTCTTATCACTAGACCTAGATTTGATACCCAGGTCGGTTAGCGGGCTTCTTGGATAAACTGATTCTTGACCAGCTTGATCACTTCTCCTTCTAAAGCTTGTTGTCTGTCTGGATCGGGCTACCTCTTTTTGGATGACCATTTTGATTTTTTTTTGTTTTGTCGATTTGCAATTTGTGAAATGCCACATTTAAGTCAATTTCTATCATGTCCTCATGCACCCATACAAATATGTTGGTGTTATTTATTAGGAGTTGAATCATAGCGGATCAGATCGACTCGGACAAGTTCTTGCTAGTGTAGAGTTGCTTTTGGCAGATTGACTCGTCAACATAAAAAATTTTGACCCTTTCCATAAACTTAGCTTGCTCACTTTCTTTATTGTCTTTGAAATTTTCACACGTGTCGAGCTTATCTTCTTCCTTCATGGGCTATGTGTCTGGCCTTCTAACTCAATCGAGAGTTAAGTCATCTCCCTTTTGCAGATTAACATCCGAGCTGGAACCACCTAATGTTGGCAAGCGTAAGGCTACTTGACCCTCTTCTGTGAGTTCGGTTGTCAGAATATAATGCATCGTTTGCATTGGAAGAGGCTGATCGATTAATCCTAGCTCCTTGCTTTCTTCCTCCATTAGTTCTGAACTCTCAACATTTTCGGATGCATGTATCTCCAATGAGAGAACCGTCATGATGCACTCACGGGCTTCCCTTTGGTGTCCATAGTGGACTCTGAGCCTGTATGCAGTTGCCAATTTTAGAGAGTAATAGAAGATAGACGCGACATCTCAAGCTTCTACAACGTTGTCTTTCCAAGAATGGCGTTGCACCCGTTCTCATGTTTGATAACCTTCAAATTCTCTAATGTTGCCTTTGGGTTAGCCCCTTTTCCCCAAATTAAATAGGCAAGGTTATTTCTCCTTCTGGTATGGTGACCCAAACATCAAATCCTTTGATCTCGTCGTTACACGGTTGGATTTTTTTGGGTCGATCCCCATCTCTTTTAATGTGTCATGTATAGGACACTTGTGTAGGCCCCAATATCCACCAAGAATATGTGCATAAGTATGTGGCATGTCGACAACGTTAGCACCGGTGCGCCTGAGTGTGGGTGATCGAACAACTCGGCGTTCTCATTGGAGAAAGTGAGTGGGTTCGTCCGACCAATGGTGGTTGGTTTGGGACCCAAGCTCTAAATTTTTTGTCCAACATTATATTCTCTCTTAGCGTAAGTTTTCGTCTGTCTATGAAAACGATAGCTCCTCCTCGGCTGGTGTTGACGAGGCGGACCGGTAAGGTCCTCTTAGATTGTGGTCAGTACACTCGAGGTTTCACCCAGGGTGGTCTCATGCGCGCTTTCTTGACCGAGAAGAGCTTGCTTCTTGCTAACCCCAACTAAAGGTCAAAATCTCTGGTGGAGGCTTTCTCAACCTTTTTTGGGTTGACCTTTCTGTCTCCATCTTCCTCATCATGCGGGTCCCTCATCTGCTCTACCTCACTTTCTTCAGAATTTTTCGTGAATCTTCTCACTTGTAGGTCTCCAATGAGTTACAGAAGAGAGGGAATTAGACTATTACATTGGTCGGTGGTGTGCCCGAAGGACTTATGGTACGACAATACCATGATTATCGAGATGGTTCTTACTAGCTCGGATCGGCCTTGGTTCGAGAATTATCCCCTTGTTCCTCAACTCTTCTTACACAATTGTCGCACCCATCTAGTATACGCTCTGATAATTGGTCCTGAACTCCTGTTGGTGCTTTTTTTTAATGCCCAAACTTGGGTAGATCGAGTGTCCTTTGTCGAGTCTCGACCTAACTTCGTTTCTTTTCCTTTTGCACTGGAGTTGTTTGGCAGCTCAAAGGAAAGAATCGACATAGACTCTTTGATGTTGTGCTCAGGATGGGAAATTTTAGTATGTCAGAGGTTTTTTCTAGCACAAGGACCACTTAGACATGGAGTTTGGTTTCAACCCTAAGAAACTCGACACCAAAAACATCTCTTCGTGGCATGGTTCCATGTTTAGCACGCTCTCATTAAATCGAGCAATGTGTCCTTCAGACTCTCCTTGACCCCTTGCATAATGTCGGTAATGGATTATTTGAAAATCATACAAACTTGCGACCCAATGAAGTGAGATCGAAAGGCCGACCTCAACTACTGCCACTTTCGAATGGAGGGGTGAGGGAGCCAATGGTACCATTTTTGTGCCTTGGGTCCCAAGGTGAGTTAAAATATATGGCATCTCTGGGATTCTCCAGCCCTGTGTAGATCCATCCACGAGATGTAATGGCCGAGATGGGTATCGGGATCTGAGATGCATTGTACAACTCGATATACGAAATCTTCACCTTCTCAGAGAGTGGGCTAACAGGATTTTCGGCGCTAACAGTGAGGCCGAATCAACCACAGAGCTTCATACGACCAATGGTTGTGGTGAGGACTTTCTATGGGCTTTATTTTTCCGAGCCTCAAGTTCATATATTTTCTTCTTTAGGGTCGTGACTTCGGCGGTATCGCCTCGTCGATCTGTTCCTCAAAAGCTTTTCTCTTAGCTCGGGTTTGACTTTTTGCTTCACTAATCGTTGAAATACTTAGGGGGACGTGGATGTTGTGTTCCAACTAGACTCCGACTGACTCTCCCCAGTCTCCTCTGTCTTTACCCGTTTAGAAATTATCTTCAGTAGTACTTAGGTGACTTTGAGACCGTGAAGTCCCCTGTGACTGGATATGCTCGCCAGTTCAAATATCATTAATACATATTGAATTTTAGGCTTTCTTAAAATTGTGTAGTTATAAGCATTAAATTAGTTACTACATTGTGTTTGTCATTGAATTTATTAACTAATATGATTTCTATCTTTTGTAAGAAATATTATAAATAGAAGTTCATGAATGGTGACATTGAAAGAAATATCAAATGCAAACGAAAAAAAATGTCGATATTTGAATTTATGTATTTATGAATGTTATAACATATGAGAACACACGGAAAACAATTATCATTTTTCACTTTAAAGGTTACGTTTGTGTCCCATCAATATGTGAGTTTGCGTCCGCCCTTAGTTAAACCGGCTCCACCTCGTTTCGAACGCCTTGATCCACTAACCAGATCAACCTTGTAAAACGGCGGGCCCCAACGTAGACAATCCTACGTCCAAAAGTATAAACCAATCAATAATCCGAGAGTTTGTTTAGAGCGTTATCTAAAAAGCGATCATTTATCCTTTATTTAAACAGCATTTAACTAAATACTCCAAATCAATTTAGATATCTCATAGAATATTTTATAAATCTTTATAAATATTCAAACTAATATGTTTTGTCTTTATACCATAGATTGCGGGTCAGGACTAGCTAATATTATTGATGCTATATCACGGTAGAAGTTTCTGGTTTCTCAGTGACACGGGCAAGACTTTTAGGACAGCGACCGATATGGTATGATTAATAAAAGAAGTGGAGAATCGAAGAAAATATAAATCCAATATTGTAATCAGTCTATCCATTCACGTCGTTTTAGTCCTTGTCCACATCATCACGTAATCCGACACATCTGGATTACTGTACTAAAATTGACGAAATTATAATATAGTGGACTATTTTTAATGAGATGTAACTATGTGTACCAAACTGGACAATGATCAATATAGATGACCAAAATTGAATTTTTGCCCGCCGATATGATATGATTAATAAAAGAAGTGGAGAATCGAGAAAATATAAACCCAATAATTACTAGCTGCATGCGCATGAATAGAGGACAGTTTTAATTCTAACTCTAATATAACGTCTAGCCGCTTTGTTCCCATGCACCATCATATATATCTTTTGGCTTTATATAAGCTTTGCAAATGGTTATTTGATCTTCACAAGTTCCTCTTACAGTTTCAACAGTTTCTGTTTCTAACTTTTTTCTTTTCTTATTGTTCACGTTAAGAATGGCTACTATCATTACTCTCATCACAAAGCAGCAGCTGATGATCATGACTATCGTGTGTTTTTGCGTTCCCTTGGCGGTCAGTGGCCGTCAGCCTTACCCTAGATGCAAGTTTAGTCGGATTTACCAATGCGGAGACTCGATTTCTGACACCGGAAATATGGCCAAAGAAATTCCCTCCATACCCTTTGCAAAGCTACCATATGGTCAAGACTTCCCCGGTGGACCCACGGGTCGTTGTTCAAATGGCTTTCTTATCATCGACTATATAGGTATTTTTAATTTTTTTTTTTCATTTTGCTTTTCAACTTACTTTTGCTTCATGTAATTCTTGTTCGCTAATCGTTTCATTCTCCATTGAGGAGTACTCTTAGTCCGAACGGAACTTTGACGAAAGACCGAGGAAAAATTTCATTTACTTGTGTATGTATATGTATATTGTGTTTATGAAACAGCAAGGGCGGCAGGACATCCGTTGCTGCCACCGTACCAAGATACAACAGCCGATTTTAGCCATGGAGTCAACTTTGCAGTGGCTGGGGCCACCGCTTTGTCACCGCAGGCGTTGGCCAGCAAAAATATTCGTTCCGGGATGACAGGAAACTCTCTTGATGTCCAATTGGAATGGATGTCCTCTCATTTGAACTCCACTTGTTCCAATCGCGCAGGTACGTACTAGTTACTAACGTTTTCTTACTATCTAAATCATCTTTTATCAGCCAATATGATACATATTATACTGAATTTAGTTGGTACAAGATGATGTTTTTTAAATTTTTCCCTCCCAACAAACAGATTGTGCCAACAAACTACGGAATGCGCTCTTTTTGGTAGGAGAAATCGGTGGAAATGATTACAATTACGCAATTTTCAGAAAAAATATGGACGAGATGAGAGGGATGGTGCCCGATGTGGTCGATGCCATTCTAAATGGTGTTAGAGTAAGTAACTGAATCATATATAATCCTAAAAACCAACTCGATGTAATCAAATAACGAAATTATTTGATTTTTACATGATATGATATGCAGAGAGTGATCAGTTTTGGAGCTAAGAGAATAGTGGTCCCCGGGAATTTCCCCATCGGTTGTCTCCCCGTATACAAAGCAGCTTCCAACACCAACAATCAGACAGCATACGACCGAGATGGATGCGTCAAGCACCTGAATAGGTTTGCGGCTTACCACAATCAACAGCTGCAGCAAGGCATCCAGAGACTGATCGATCAAGAACATCCAAACGCCATCATCCTCTACGCAGATTACTACAACGCTTACAAGTACGCACTCCGATACTCCACAGTAAAAGGTAACGCAAAATCAATCTCATTAACAGAAATTGACTTCATTCATTGTTCATTACAATCTAATTTCTTTTGTTATTATTTAAACACACAGGTTATGAGACCGAGAAAGTTTGTTGTGGGGCAGGGTGGATGTGTGGAGTAGGTGCTCCCGTTTGCGCGAATCCTGATACATACTTGAGTTGGGACGGGATCCACATGACCCAAGAGTGTTACAAGTTAATGGCTTCCTGGTTGATTCCCAAACTCTTCGGCAAGCTTAAATGTGATTTCTAGAGCAGATGCATAGTCCAGTACTGTTATAGAGTTGGGGGTTTAGTTTAACCTGTATTTGTGTTCTCTTCAATCTCGTGTTGTCGGCAGAATAAGCTCGGGTTTGTTATCAACTCAGATAGACGAACTGGCAAAATAACTCTGTACGCTGTTACTGTTTCGGAAGGTTTATGTAGTGGCTCGTTAACGGTTTACATACGAAAGCATATTTAGTCTTGAAATAACTACTATTTCAATCTGAAAATGAACAATGAGCAAAAAGGTATGAACCAGTCTGGAAAGTAATCAGGATATTTGAACTGGTGATTTGCAGCCTTACATAACCAAAGATAACATTACCAGTCTTCTTTGGATCACCAAAACAATCAAGATATTCATCCTACAAAAGGTAGAAAAATCAGGTTACTTGATGTTTTAAATGGCGAATAGCGAACCGTGTAACCCGATCTGTTTTATTATCCACTGTATATTGTGATGACAAAATCCGGTTACTGTAACCCGATAGTAACCTGATTAGATTACTGTCACAATCTACAATGGGTAACAGAACATAAATAGAAGACAACAAAGCGCAGTTTAGTGGTAAGACGCTTCACCTATGACCAATAAGTCCTGGGTTCGAGTCCTCAAGGAGAGGAAGTGGGAACACTATAGATCCTCCTTTTAAAATTTCATGACTTGTCCACCATTAAGTGACCGACATTTATGAATATCACTAACCCGAATTTGAAAATCTCAAGCAATATGTTCTTTACATTGCAAAGGAGACTAGGAACCAGATTCAGCTGGGCTAGCACTTACGAACAACAAATAAACACAATAATAACACACACATAATAAAAGAATAGGATAGCACCTCCCCTAAACTTTGCAAGCTAATCGTACTACTACCCTAAACCGGAACACGAGCCAAGCCCCACAGCTACGAATCGCAAGGAGCCAAACCGGTACATCGAGTTTCCAAGATTTCACCAAACATAATAGGTGTGCATGCTACCTGCGAAAGTTCACCCAACCCAAATTTAAGAGCATGTTTGTTTATGAAAAATTTCCAAAAATTTCCATCTTTTTAACTCAACCACTTTTTTTAACTCACCTTTAACTCAACCCCACTATCATCAATATTATCAATATAATTAAATAATATAAATCAATCATTCATACACACTTATCAACCTTAATTACTATTCATCCACTCACAATATTTTAACTAACCATCACATCAAATCATCTCTCTCCTACTTTTACCTTAAATCAATTTTAATTACTTTATTTTAAATATTATTTTAATATATCCACTACCATCTAACCATATCACTTTTTTCAAAATTAACCAAACCAAACCAAAAAATCTAACAAAACCAAAATTTTCCATAAATAAACATACTCTAAATGTTCTACCAAAATCGATGAAATGAAGCACAACCATCCCCTAGTCTATATGGTTCAGATGAGCTGAAGAATCAAAATTAAAATCACAAAGATTTAAAATAAATAAATAAATAAATAAACCAAAAAAAAAATGTACAGAAACTGACTAATCATCAATAAAAATAATTTGTTCATAAAGCTATCAAAATCCTCCTTTCGAATTGACTGATACCGCAATAAATCTAGAATCTGAAAATTTGTCTTGTCAGTACTTTTTTTTTTTTTTTT
>CACSLK010012206.1:3571954-3590809 GCA_902706635.1 Striga hermonthica | reverse complement strand
TTTACACTACTATTGTGAACAAATATAAAATAATATGTTATTCATTATTTTAATTAAATTAAAAAGGGAGAATAATATGTTATTCATTATTTTAATGAAATTAAAAAAAAATAAGTATGTTTTAAATTATTTTTCCAAGTGATATTCTAAATCACATAAATAATATGTATATTTTATATTATTATTGTGAAATATATAAAATTAAATGATAAATATAATATTTATTATTTTAAATATTATACTATCTAATTTTTATGAAATTATTTCTTTTACTGTTTTATATTATTATTATTATTGTGAAAAAATTAACAATAATATTCATTAATTTTATGATGATATATCTAAATTAAAAGGTTGGGACTAAAATGAAAAAAAAAAAATAAGATGAAAGGGTTAGAAAATGGAGGGGCTAAAATGAAAAAAAAAAAAGATAAAACCCAAATTTTGCAGTAGACGCAAATTTGCGTCCAAAACAGGAGAGAGAAGGCCATGAACGCATTTTGCGATCAAAATTGCAGTTCGGTTGGAGAGAAATTTGCTGCAAAAAATGGGTTTTGCGTCTCGGTTGGAGACGGTCTTAGCGAGTTGGATTTGCGTTTAATTTGGTTGGGTTTGCCTTTAATATTTGGAACAGTTCTGACCTTTTAACGGCCCAATATGGGCTATAAGTTGTAATTCATGCCGCGGCGAAAATACAGCTGTATTTAATCATAAAAAAAAAAAAAAAATAGTAAAAATATGGAAGGGTAAATTTTTCACATCAGCAAATAGGCAAATACTTAGGCACACCTTGCTAGGTGTGTCAGGGCCTTTTGTGAAATGCAATCCTCCCAAAGGCGCGTGAGGTAAGAGGTAAGAAGGTAAGTATTTTTTTTTTAAAAAAAAATGTGACATGTGTCCCATATATCATATTATATAAATTAAATTATCATTCATGTTTTGTATCAAAAAATAAAAATAAAAATAAAAATACCAAAATTCATAATTTTTCATTCTCTACAAATAGAGACCACATTTGATATTTTTTTTGAACACAATTAATTTATCATTTTTTACAATTAATTTATCTTATTGGAAAATTATGACGCAAATCTATAATTAGATGAATATGTTACATAGTAAGATGAACATGTTATAGAGTAAAATGAACATGTCATAGAAAAAGATGAAAATATTACATTTTCACAGATGAAATTTAGATGAACATGTTCTAAAATAAGATGAACATGTTACATAATAAAATGAACATGTTATAGAATAAGATGAACATGTTACATAGTAAAATGAACATGTTATAGAATAAGATGAACATGTTTAGATTTCATATCTACATCGCGGGCTCTCACATTATTTTCTCCCATTTCCACTTCATACACAAAATTCTGGTCAATTTCTTGCTCGACTTTCACTCGTTTGATGCAAGCATCCCCGCCCTGAAATAATAAACCATAATCTACAGTTAAGAACTCAAATTTATGCAATAGTCATACTATAGGGAATGAAAGTGAAAAACTAGTAGAATGTAAAAGAAATTCCATAAATTAGTCTTTCGATCGAATATCCTCCACCTTCACAAACCAAAATCCTCTCTAATAAGATGAAAATGTTACATTTTCATAGATGAAATTTAGATGAACATGTTATAAAATAAGATGAACATGTTACATAATAAAATAAACATGTTATAGAATAAGATGAACATGTTACATACACAATAAGGTGAACATATTATAAAACGACAAATTAGTTGTGTTCAAAAACCTATCAAATGTGGTCTCTATTTATAGCTAATGAAAAATTATGAATTTTGGTATTTTTATTTTATTTTTTCAATATAAATAATTAATGATATTTTAATTTATGTAATATGTCTCATTTTTCAATTAAAAAGAAAAACTGGGATGTGCACTACACTTTCTTAATTTCTCTAGTTTTGGGGAGTGAAGGGCGCGTGCAAATGTGCCCTGGCACACCTAGCGGTAGTGCTACTGCAACAAATAATAAGTAATTTTTTTTTGTCTTACAAATGCGAAACAAACTATGCGATAAAATATGCAACATATAGGCGAAAATAAATGAGTAAAGGTGAAATTTATATCTATATAAAAAAATTACCATTTTTTAAAAATAGTAAGTAGAAAATCTAACAACATTAATTGCATGTCATTTTTTAAATTATTTTGAATTTTTTTAAACATAATTGGCAAGCATTAAATGTAGCCTAAAATCGTGGATTTGGAAAACAAAAAAACGTAATTATAGCTTCACAAATCTCACACATGTTTCCAAAATGATAGCATTGTGTTATTTGGTTTTTTATTATTTTTTTATGAGTAATTGAGAGAAATTAGGATGCATCTATAATTAATGTATAATCGAGTATACCGTTAATAGTTTCAATAGATAAAAATGCATAAAACTTAAAAGTATAATTATATAATTTTTTTTATATAATACATAATTTTCAAATTTTCAAATTTCTCTCCCAATGTTTAATGACTAAGATTTATAAATGTAATCATATTTATGGCGTATAAGTTTATAATATTTACTTCATAATTTAAATTGAATATGATTTGTAATCAAAATAAAATGAAATAAGTACACATAAAATACATTTAATATTTTTTATTCTTTTTTTTTTCATCAACACACTACCTCTAATAATTTAAAAATCAAGTCCTATAAACTAACAGGGTACACGCATTAAAATGAACTTGCATATGAATAAGATTCCAACATTTTTTGATTCTTACAATCCAACATTTTCGAATATACACAACTTCAATTAACATAGCATTTTTTAGATGAACAATCAAATCGTGCAATTAAACCAAAAAAAAACCCCGACAAACTTTACTCCCAAGTTTGTTTAACACACACGTGTATTAAGAGATATTTAAAGTATTGAAATTCTAAATAATCGTAACAAATGCAAAAATAAATAATCAACAAATAAAGTATTTATTTTAATTCCTATATATCATGATAATGTGATAAGCATTATCTTTTTTTTTGTTTTTGTCAAATGAAACATTTTCAAATTGAAATATGTCATACACATTTTAAAACGAATTGGGTTCTGATTAGATACCAAGTTTTTTGTTATTCTAGAATCAGAATCCACAATAGTTAAATAATGTCATACACACATTCAAACGAATTTAAATATGAGTTAGATTGGAAGATTTTTGTGATATATATATATATATATATATATATATATATATATATATATATAATAAGAATTACCATTTATAAAAAATAGTAGCAAAAAAAATTAGGAAGCATTTAATGCATACTATTTTTGGAATTTTTTTGAACATATGCATTAATTGCTTCAATATACACGTTTTACTTAAGTAAATTTATTAATATCTGCAATATTTTCAATGATATTTATTATAATAAATTCAAGATTAGTTTTCCGTTATTCATGTTGATAATATTTTGGTCAAGATAAATATTAATTTATTAATATTTGTAATACTTTGACTAATATTCATTACAATAAATTACAAGACTGATTTCCATGATCCATGTTGATAACAATTTGGTCAAGATAAATATTACACCATATTTTAAGTTAGAAAAATAAAATTATTTTTTCACAAATATTCACTTTTTAACCAAAAATATTTATGGAAAATCGTAGCATGTTAGGTAGAATTTGTTTTTCCAAGTAATCAGACAAAATCAAGTTGGTGAATTAATCTTTGCTGATATTTTTTTTCTTAAGCTTTATTTTGTTAAAATAATTTTTTTTTAAAATTAATATAATTTATCATTAATAGATAATGACCAGATACATTAAATATTTTTACTACTTGTAAAAACTTAAAATTAAGATATATTAACTATTTTTTAGAATTTATTTGTATATTATTGGCACCCATGATTATTTTTTTTTTATCTTTTTCACTTTGATTTATTTCTATAATTAAATTCTTGTAAAATATATTTTCATTGCAGAGTATGCTATATAAACTATAAATCCTTATAATGCAAATTAGAAAAATCTTGATCATTTTCCAAATCAAAGTTTAATTAGTATATAACATTAAATTTTCAAAAAACATGTTTATATTTTGTAAAATATTTATACACTGTTTAAGTTTAAATTTATTTACATACTTTAAAGTGATTACATAAATAAATAATACCAACGTGCATTAAATATTTTTCATTACATAAAATAAAAAGAAAAAGAAGACACAACTTCTATAACTTTATAAATAATAATGACATTAAATGACAGCAAAGTTTATAATAAAATAATAACTAAATATTATATGGTGAACAAGAATAAGTAAAATTATTATTCTCTCTTTTATCAATGAATATATATATTAAAATCAAATTTATATTAGTATAAATGTGTTAGTGAGATATTAAATTAATTATTTTACAAGTTAGCCCTAACATGCTCATATTTAACTAAAAAAACAACGTCGATTAAAAGAGGTGCAGAATAGATTATAACCTTATTGTTTATTACACTTAACACTGATTAAAATAGGTAAAAAATAGATGATATTGCTTTATATACTTAAACGGACAACTCATTTAATATTTTTGTCTCGTGCATCGCACGGGATACGTACTAGTATTTATACAAAAAGCTAAGACTAGTTTTGTTATATTAAACGAGTTTGCCTCGCCTCGGCTCGAGCTTGAGCTCATACAAAGCTCGTTTGGTTAACAAGTCGAGCTCAGCTCGACTCGATAAAGTTCGCAAAGAGAATTTGATATAACTTTCTATAGTTCGGCTTGTTAAACCTCGAGACTGACTCAAACTTAACGAGTCGAGCTCGCGCTCGATCTTTAGCTCGTTCATTTAACAAGAAAAGCTATTTTAAGGGCTCAGACTTAATCTACAACACCTAAAGCTCGAGCTTGGCTCAGCTCATTTTCAGGCCTATATGGGCCAGACAGATGAAGATAATTGATAAAGTGCGAAATTGATATGCGATAAACTCTGCGCCAAACATGCAAATATAATTGATGAAGTGCGAAAATATTATGCGATAAACTATGCGACACACAGGCGAAGATAATTTTTAAAGTACGAAAAACTTATGCAATAAGATATGCAACAGACAAGAGTAGATAATGATAAAGTGCGAAATATTTATACGAAAAGTTATGCTACAGACAAACGAAGATAATTGATAAAGTACGAAATACTTATGCGATAAACTATGCAACAAACAAGCAAAGATAATTGATAAAGTGTGAAATAGTTATGCGACAAGCGAAGATAATTTTTAAAGTACGAAATATTTATGTGATAAGATATGCGACAAACAAGTGAAGATATTTGTTAAAATGCGAAATATTTATTGGAAAAACTATGTGAAAAACATACGAAGATAACTAATAAGTTCTAATTTATACGAAAAGTTATGCGACATACAGACGAAGATTGTTGATAAAGTGTGCAATGAGATATGTGACAGACATGAGAAAATAATTGATAAAGTACAAAAATATTATGCATAAAGCTATGCGAAGATAAAATCGGAAGATAAACCAGAATGAATTTATCACAAATATGTATTCAAATTGGCCATCTACTCATACAATAAAATAAGCACAAGAAATTCATAAATGAAATATAAACTGGAATGAATCAAATTAAAACTATATCACAAATCAATCCAAATACTAAAAAATCCTATAATGAGAGAGAGAGAGAGAGAGAGAGAGAGAGAGAGAGAGAGAGAGAGAGAGAGAGAGAGAGAGAGAGAGAAGAAACTTATTCGGCTTCGCCGATTTCTTCTTCCTTGCTTTCTCTCTTGCTCGTGGGTTCCTAGCCTTCAAAAGTCTCTTTTAGAAAAAAAAAATCACCTAAATCAGTGTCCAAAAGTTATTTATATAGTTGGAGTCGAATCCCCGTCATAACAGCTTGCGATCCATCATCTTAAACGTCGAACGGCTGCCGATCCATCATCTTTCGCATTGGGCTCCCGGATTGAAAAGGTTAGGCCCAATATCTAACAAAAAGGAGGCAGGCCTAAACCAAATACGCAAATCCGAAATTAATGTATAACCGGTCTAAGAGTGGTTCGAAGCTCGCAGACCTATCGAATTCGAAAGATTAGCACACTGTACCCCGTCTTCCTAGACAAACTGCTTCGATTTCCAGTTACTTCGGACTCAGTGAGCCATGAGCGGCGAGTCGCGGTACGAGATCCAGCAGAGCGCCTACCTGAAGCTCGTCCTACACGCCCTCAAGCACCGCACCTCCGCCGTCAACGGCGTCATCCTCGGCCGTACTTCTCCCGATGGATCCACCGTTGAGATCGCCGATTCCGTCCCTCTCTTCCACTCCCAGATCGGCCTCCTTCCTCCCCTGGAGATCGCTCTGATTATGGTATGCCCCTCTGTACTGAGCGCTATTTCACTGTTCATATTGTTTGGTTTTAGGTCAAGATTCTGAAATTGAAATTTGAGACATCGTAGATAGAGGAGTACTATGGAGAAAAGGGATTGAGTATTGTTGGTTACTTTCATGCCAACGAGAGGTACGATGATTACGAGCTTCCTAGTGTCGCCAAGAATATTGGCGATCACATGACCCGGTATTTTCCTCAGGCTGCGCTGCTTTTGGTGCGTTTTAGCTGAAATTGACATTGAATTACTCGTTTGAAATTTTATTAGCAGCTTGACATTCAGTTTGTGCCGAAATGATCGATTATTTAAAGTTTGCGGTTTTTTCTTTCAGTTGGATAACAGTAAGCTCGAGGATTTACCCAAAGGAAAAGATCGAAGTCCAGTCGTGCAGGTAATTTGTTGCTGAGATTTTAAGTGAGTTGTTACAAATATCTGTATAGTTCTTCGTTGTTGCTTAAAATGAAAGGAAAAAGAGTTCCTTTAATAATTCCCAACTATTGATTGTATTTGTTATCCCTACTAGTAAATGTTGTGATTAGTAGAAAGGTAAAATTATCGTCAGACTAGTTTTAATCATCGATTAACAGCTAAATGTATTGTTGACTAATGTGAAGGTTGGCCGCACGACAAAGTTTGTTGTGTATTTACTGTGATCCAATTGGTACTTAAACCTTGTGAGCAAATTGCTTAATTTTCTGTGTTTGTCTTGTTAAATGGCACTATAATTACCTTTAACACGTTAGAGTGTATAGTTGGCTTCTTCCATGGCAATATGAGCTTGCTAGAACTGGTTAACATGTGCTTGTGTGATATTCGTATATTTGTCATGTATACTCGCTCTAGCACAACAGACACGCTCCAGTGAATATATACAAAACATGGTTGCGAACAAACGCACTATACAGAACATGGTTGCAGATGTAGATGCTACATTGGGCAATCGTACGATAGTCGTGTATTAAATCATAGTTCCTGTGTCTTATGTTCTATGCATGTATTTTTGGACGTTTCATGTAAGACTAGAATTTTCTGATAATTAGATCTTAATTTGTTTATATTGAACTCTCTCTCTCTCTCTCTCTCTCTCTCTCTCTCTCTCTCCCTCTCCCGCTCTCTCTCTTCCCCAAACACATATCTTTGTTCAAGTTCAAATGAATTATATTATTGATGAGCTTGTCTATATGTGTATACTTTGCCTAGCTTTACACGAAAGATGGATCTAGCTGGAAGCTAGTTGGATCAAAGGGTAGCAACCAGCTCACTCTTAGAGAGCCTTCAGCAAATACTGTGCTTTTGGATTACATCTCATCTGGGAAATGGAAGGACATTATTGATTTTGATGACCACCTGGATGACATCAGCAAGTGAGTCATAATAATTCTTTCTGCTTTACCAATGATGTAAATAGATTTTTTGGTCCCTTTCCGATTCTCCTTGCTGAAATCTGGAACGTGTTTGTAGGGACTGGCTGAACGCAGGACTTTTTGAATAAGCTTCAAGTGTGTGAATCTTAATATTTGCTCGATGCAAGTAGTGGTGTATTCACATTCTTAACATGGTTATCACTACCATTTCCGAGCTCTTGGACAACAAGTTGAATACCATTGTTGGGATGTAGCGATTTTTGTGCCGCATAGACTTTTTTCTACTATACATTTATCGCAGTTGTTGCTGATGGTGGTTCTTAATTGAACCATGATTCCAGCTTTTCGGTTCATCGTTGCAACTTTTTACTCGTTTGTGTTCTGTTGTGGATTAGCTAGCTGTTCATGGTGGCTTGTTAATATCCTTGTTATATTGTTATGATGGAATTTTTAACCTAATTACTTTTACAAAAGAAGGTAAAAAAAAAAAAAAAAAAAAAAAAAAAAAAGAAAAAGAAAATAAAGCAACTTCTCATACTCTTTGTATATGCCGCTATATATAGTAAAACTTTATGAAAGTAGTCAACTTCATTGAAAGTAGTTAGACTTTATAATGTAGGGAAGCGTACGAATGGGAAGGATAAAACGAGTAAACGAGATACTCTCTCGTAAAATACGCTAAACTCACAATATCAGTTCATCTTTTATTCATAATCAACTGCCTAAAACAATATATGATGAGCCCTTTAAATAAGACTCCAAAACTTTATTTCTAACTTGTCCAACAAGACAAGATCTCTAATAATATTATTTATTTTCTAACTTATTCTCTAACATGATGATGATGATAATAATAATAATAATAATAATAATAATAATAATAATAATAATAATAATAATAATAATAATAATAATAATAATAATAATCTACACCATTCTCCTCCGGTTCGGAAGGCTTCGCCCTCGAGGCCGATGTGCACTCGTGGCCGACGTATGGTGTCGAACCCATGGTAGTAATTCCCGTCGTTTCCCCCTGTCGAACACGAAGGTTGAATGCCTCACCTCCATGGTATCACCCTTTGAAATTCATGGAAACACATATATGCAGCTACCACACACAGAATATTGAAGTCACTGTGTGGACTTAAAAACAACATTTGTTTGCAAGGTCGCAACAAATTCCCGTGGGAGAAAAGCTCGGGCCTGCGCAACAGAAATACAACCAATTCTTCTAGCAGCTGAATTTTGATACACGGAACATGATGGAATTCCTCTAGCCCCGGAGGTTCCTCATCGAAAATCGGCGGACCGTCGTAGGGATCGTCCACTTCGTCGGTAAGACGTTCCTCCACCTCTTCGGGTCCTTCATCAAACACAGGCAGACCATCGTACAATGGCCCGTCAACTTGCTCTTCATCGAATTTGGGGATGTGAACGCGAAACGGGCCCTCCCATTTACCATATTCGCGATCAAGTCCACAACCGTGTCGGGCACGATAACCGCCGGCGAATTCGCCATCTTTAATGCCGTTCAGAGGTGGCGGGAACCGCTGCCGGGGCGCCCCGACATGGCCGCGTCCCCCACAGCCGCCTCTGTCTCCCCCGCGAAAGCCACAGCCCACAGCTCCATCGCGGTTCGTTTGCAATTCCGAAACAACCACGTTGTTAAGCGTCAAATGCAAATCTCTGATCCCCGTCGAAAGATCGTCAAACCAATTCGTGAAACGCATGTCCAACTCTTGAAATCGGTAGTCAATCTGTTGAAACCGATCGTTGAAGGTTGCATCACGTTGTTCGTTTGCGGCATTTTGTCGTCCCGACGACATCGCGAATCGTACTGACTGCTGATACAAACTGATGTAGAGAAGCGTACGAATGAGAAGGATAAAACGAGTAAACGAGATACTCTCTCGTAAAACACACAAAACTCACAATATCAATTCATCTTTTATTTATAATCAACTGCCTAAAACAATATATGATTAGCCCTTTAAATAAGACTCCAAAACCTTATTCCTAACTTGTCCAACAAGACAAGATCTCTAATAATCTTATTTATTTTCTAACTTATTCTCTAAGATGATGATAATAATAATAATAATAATAATAATAATAATAATAATAATAATAATAATAATAATAATAATAATAATAATAATAATAATAATAATAATAATAATAATAATAATCTACACCACTTTATTAAATTTTTTGCAATTGGTGTGAATGTAATTAATTCTGTCGATATTTGTTTCTAGTAATAAGAAAACCGGAATCCACTAGAAAACAGGGCACCCATCGACCTCGATCCCGGGTGCTGTGGGGCAGCTCGCCAATTGACAGTGATCTTCTGCCGGCAAACCAATCAAATTACATATTCTCCATTTTTTTTCTTAAAAAAAAAAAAAAACTTTTTACACCTCCAGTCATTCTTACCTGAGTTGTCTGTGCCAATAACCAGGCTGCCACAAGATTCAAGCTCCGGCGATAGAAATCCTTGACAATGTTTATAATGCCGATGGCATACACTCCGGACGACCCACTTCCCGCAAAAAATGTAATCATGACGTGCTCCTTGATGTTAAATGGGCCTGGGTTTAACGAGAAGCTCCAATCCGTGAGGGGCACACAATACGCCGTGGTGGGCAGGATTCTGGCTATGAACTTGCCGATCAATCTGCACGGTCAGAGACGAAAGGAATGTTGGAAAAATCAGTTATAAAACTTGGGTTTGACCCGGTTTTGACTGAATTTTTTATGACTAAATATTTAATTTAATTTGATCTAAATATTGTAGAAAAATTCTACGTTCCGAGTAGATAATTCTTAAAGCTGATTTTCGGTGTGTGAGAAATAAATTGTTAAAGTTAGCCATATAAGGGCACGTAAAACGTTGGTTGTGGGATTTGAAGGGTCAAGAGTTATTCCCACATTGGACTCTTAAATGAGATTAACTCTCTTTATCATAATAAAGAGAGTTAGAGAGGTCACAACAAGCATAAAGCTATGCACCAAGTGTTGGTGTTTGCTTCGGCCACAAGCACGCGCGCGCCCGCTGGCCGGCCGGCTCGGGCCCAGGCCTGGGCCTTGGTTCTTGGCAATTGGACTTTAAGCTGGACATGGGCTGCCTTGGGCGGTTGGGCTTGGGCCTTGGGCCCATATATAATATATCTTTTTGCTGCAAATTTATTTGCAATTTTAGGCCCAACTGAAAATTCCAAATCAAGTTGGACTTGGACTCAGGTTTAACCCAACCTGAGTGAGACCTTTCCAGGTATAATGAACCTGGATACCTGACTATTCATGTGGAATGCGACTGTTCAGGTGGAGTGTTAATGGTGTTAATTACTGGTTAATGATATTAACTCCTGGTTAATGGTGTTTTAACACCTGAAACATTTATGCCCATTATCTCTGCCTTAAGTGGCAGATGTGACTGTTTTCTTTCTCTCAAGAGGTGGAAGTCCTATAAATAGGACTTAGAGCTGCAGAGGAAGACACACCATTTTTTATGCATTCTTAATACTCTCAAAGCCTCACACATCATATCAAAAGTGATATGTTCTCGATTTCATTCCAGTTCGTCGGAGCTCGAATTCTGGTGTGCTACAGCGTTCGAGACGTAAGTCGTTGTATCTTTGGGGACGAGACGCCTGAACTCATCAACACTATACGGGGAGTTTTCGTCTTGCGGAAAGAGCAATCGCCTCGACCTTTTCCGCTTTCTCTTTTGTATTTTTCGATTCTGTTTTAGACCACTTTGTAAGAACTGAAATCATCATCTTCAGTTCATAGGTTTACTGTGTAATCAAACACTACTTTGTGTAACAAGGAAAATCGGGTTCTGGCGGTAGCTGAAGAACAAGTTGACGAATGCCAGCAGGACGCACGATGTCAGCCCCATCAGCCACGTCCAAGAAGTCAACACGGGTAGGGTCGGGTTGTTAGTCGGAGGGACGTGTTATTATTGAGAGGAAATAACTAAGTATGACTCCTCTTCTATTAAAATATTGCATTGAGTATTGGGTTGTGTACCTCTTGAGTTTGTCCCATATGCCAATTTGAGTGGAGTATTTGTTATCCGAAAATTGCCATTCTTCTGCATTGGTTTGTGTGAAGATTTGTACCCATACCTTATCATTCCATTGGCTTTTGTAAAGGCCATACTGAAATGATTATTTTACAACCTCATTCTCTCATATAAATAGGCATGCTCGGCCAGAAGGAAATGACACCGAAAAAAAAGAAAGAAAGAGAGAAGAAAGAAAAAGAAGGGAAAGAAAAGAAAATATATGTCCAAATATCTGATATAAAAATATCAAAAGAGAAGAAACAAGTGATATTTTTTATTTGTTTCAGAATATTCATTTTATTACCGAGTGCTCAATTCTCGATTCCGTTCCCGTTCGCCGGAGCTCGTAAATCTGGTGTGCTACAGATTTAGAGACGTTTGCCGTTGTATCTTTGGGGAAGTTACGCCTGAACCGTTAGCTGCCACACGGGGCGTATTCTTCTTGCGGAAAGAGTTTTACTCGCCTCGGCTAAGACTTTCCGTTTTTCAGTTGTAATTTATTTTTTCAGTTCAATTGTAATTATTTACTTTTAGATTATTTGTAAGAACTGAAAATACATATCAGTTCGTAGGATTCCCGTGTATTTATACCCAAAATATTCAACAATCGCAAGAAGAATATTAGTCAACCTACTGAACTGATGGCATACAACGGAGAAGGTTCTCAACATCAGCATCCAGTCAATCATGTACTTGCTGTCCATGTCCCTACTGCTGAGAAGCCCGAAAAATTCAACGGGCTTGACTTTAAGAGGTGACAACAAAAGATGCATTTTGGCCAGACCACTTTGGGTTTGGTGAAATACCTGAAGGACGACCCCCCGGTCATTGCTGAAAATGAGACAAATGTTGAACTACGCACTGCGTACGATGCTTGGGGGCAAGGTGACTACCTTTGCCGGAACTATGTCCTGAATGGACTTAGTAACGAGTTGTACAATGTGTACAGCTCTGTTGGTTCTGCCAAAGAACTTTGGGCTGCCTTGGAGAAGAAGTACAAGACGGAGGATGCCGGGGCGAAGAAATTCGTCGTCGGCAAATTTCTTGACTTCAAGATGGTTGACACGAAGACTGTCTTGTCACAAGTGCAAGAGTTCCAGCTGATCTTGCATGATATCCATTCTAAAGGGATGACTTTGAGTGAGTCATTCCAAGTAGCGGTTGTGATCGAAGAGCTGCCGCCAGGCTGGAAGGACTTCAAAAACTATCTCAAACACAAGAGAAAGGAGATGAGTCTTGAAGACCTGGTTGTTCGTCTTTGTATTGAGGAGGACAACCGTAATTCATCGGGCAAAAGCCCGATAACAGAGGCTCGTGCGAACTTGCTGGAGCAAGGCAATTCGAGCAAAAGGAAGCCCCTTAACAAAGGGAAACAGCCCGCCAAGGTTTGGAAATTTACTGGAACTTGTTAAAACTGTGGAAAGCCAAACCATATGGCGAAAGACTGCAAGAGGCCAAAGAAGGCTGGGCCAAATAAAAGGCAACCGAGTGCCCTTGTTGCTGAACACGACCCTGTGCCGGGTGAATTGAACGACTTTGATATGTCGGTTGTGGTGTTTGAAGTCAATTTGGTTGATAACCTAATAGAGTGGTACATCAATACTGGTTCCACTCGTCATGTGTGTTCCGACAAGGAGGTGTTCTCCGAATACACTCCTGCTACGGGTTGGAAACTTCACATGGGAAACTCCTCCACGTCTGATGTGGCTGGAGTGGGCACGGTGGTGCTGAAGCTCACTTTTGGAAAGGAGTTGAAGCTGAAGGATGTTCTGCATGTCCCAGACATCCGCAAGAATTTGGTCTCCGGATCACTTCTTGTTGAGCATGGATTTAGGCTAGTTTTTGAAGCTAAGAAGTTTATTCTTAGCAAGTATGGAATATTACTTGGTCGTGGTTATCTCGACAAGGGTTTGTTCAAAATGAATGTAATGGCCGTGAGCCGTGTAGCCGTTTCTAATGATAATGAAAAGCCTATTTCTGTTTATACCGTCGAGTGCTCTGACTTATGGCATATTAGATTGGGACATGTAAATCTAAATGCAACTAAACGGTTGATGAAATTAGAATTAATTCCTAATTCTAAAATTGAGACAAATACAAAATGTGAAATTTGTATTGAAACAAAAATGGCTAAGTTTCCTTTTCACTCGGTGGAAAGGAGTACTGAACTATTAGACTTAATCCATACTGATGTATGTGATGTGAAAAGTGTGCAAACGAGAACGGGTAAAAAGTATTTTATTACTTTTATCGATGATTGCACAAGGTTTTGCTACTTATATTTGTTAAGAAGCAAAGATGAGGTTGTGGAAGCATTTAAGATCTATAAGAACGAAGTTGAAAATCAACTCGGCAAAAGGATTAAAATAATCCGGAGTGATAGGGGTGGGGAGTATGTAGCTCCTTTTGAACAAATATGTTCTGAATATGCATAATTCATCAAACTACGGCCCCTTATTCTCCACAGTCTAACGGTGCTGCTGAACGCAAGAACCGTACGTTAAAAGAAATGATGAATGCCATGTTGATAAATTCAGGATTACCCCAAAACATGTGGGGGGAAGCTGTTTTAACAGCAAATTATATCCTGAACAAAATCCCACCTAAAGGGAAAGAAGAGGCTCCTTACAAAATGTGGAAAAATCGTAAGTCGTCTTATAAATACCTGAAAGTGTGGGGGTGTTTGGCTAAGGTTTCAGTACCTGAACCCAAACAAATGAGAATAGGACCAAAGACGGTCGATTGTGTATTTATTGGATATGCGTACAATAGTACAACATATAGATTTCTGGTTCATAAATCAGAAAATCCAGAGGTATCTGTGAGTACCACGATTGAGTCGAGGAATGCTATATTCTTTGAGAATATTTTTCCTCTGAAGGAAATGGCAGAATCTAGTTCTAATAAACGAACATATGAAACTGCTAGTGATTCTATACCAGAGAGTACTAATGAAGAACCGAGACGTAGTAAAAGGGTAAAAATGGCTAATACGTTTGGACCTGATTTTATTACGTACATGTTGGATGATGAACCGAGTTCCCTTAAGGAAGCTCTGTCCAGCCCAGATGGACCACTCTGAGAAGAAGCTGTAAATAGCGAAATCGAGTCCATTGTGCAAAATCATACTTGGAAGTTGGTTGATCTCCCTGATGTTGTAAACCTTTAGGATGCGAGTGGATATAATGAAGAAATATAAAGCTGATGGATCGATTGATAAGTTTAAAGCACATTTGGTGGTCAAAGGCTTTAAACAAAAGGAAGGGTATGATTTCTTGATACCTATTCACCAGTTACGCATTTAGCATCGATAAGAGTGCTCTCTCGATTGCTGCTTTACACAATCTTGAGATTCACCAAATGGATGTCAAAACGAAATTTTTGAATGGTGAATTGGAAGAAGAAATATACATGGAACAACCTGAAGGGTTTGTTGCACCTGGACAAGAGAGAAAGGTGTGTAGATTGATCAAATTCTTGTACGGACTGAAACAAGATCCGAAACAATGGCATTTGAAATTTGATGACGTGATGTTGACAAATGATTTCAAAATCAACGAATGTGATAAATGTGTTTATGTCAAGAGTACATCAAATACATTTATGATTGTATGTTTATATGTAGACGATATGTTGATCATGGGGAGTAGCCATGAAGTGATCATGGATACGAAAAGAATGTTGAAAAGAAATTTTGACATGAAAGATATGGGTTTGGCTGATGTTATTCTTGGAATAAGGATTATCAGAACCCAAGATGGAATTGTCTTGTCAAAATCTCATTACGTAGAGAAAGTGCTCAAGAAATTTGATACCTATGACACTGCACAGTCTAGGTGTAAGACACCCCTTGATCTCAGTATAAATCTGGAAGTCAACAAAGGTCAACCAGTGGCTCAGTTAGAATATTAACGGATAATAGGGAGTCTGATGTACTTGACGAGTTGTACACGACCAGACTTGGCCTATCCGGTGAATAAGTTGAGCAGATTTACGAGCAATCCCAGTCATGAGCACTGGAATGCATTGAGAAGGGTACTTAAGTACTTGAGGTACACCCTTGAATACGGGCTAAAATACTCGAGATATCCAGCCGTACTTGAAGGGTACTGTGATGCAAACTGGATATCAGATTCGAGAGATTCTCGCTCCACTAGCGGATATGTTTTTTTGTATTGGAAGAGGTGCAGTTTTGTGGAAATCCACAAAACAAACGTGTATAGCTCGGTCAACGATGGAATCGGAGTTCATCGCTTTAGATAAAGCTGGTGAAGAAGCCGAGTGGCTTAGAAATTTTTTATCGGGATATTTCATGTTGGGATAAAACTTTGCCGCCTGTGATGATTTAGTGTGATAGCCAAGCTGCTATTGGTAGGGCGCAAAACAACTTGTATAACGGTAAGTCTAGACATATTCGTCGTAGACATAATACCGTACGTCAGTTGATCACAAATGGTATTATTTCCATTGACTATGTGAAGTCTAAAGAAAATTTGGCTGATTCTTTGACGAAAGGATTGAATAGAGATCAATTGACAGTTTTGATAGAGGGAATGAGCTTAAAAATCTACAATGTAAAGAATGATCATAGTGGTAACCCTACCATGCTGAGTGGAGATCCCACGAACTTGGTTCAAAGGGAAAACTATGTTATGAAAATTCAGTTGAGCACTTGGAACATATGAATGTCCAAAGCTATTCCCTAGAGCACTCCAAGTGTAGGATGACCTGTTGATTGTGGTAAGGGTAAGTCATCTAGACTTTTAATGAATCCCTAACCTTGTAAAGGTGGAGTATTACATGATACTCTTGATAGGGAGGTCAACTATACAAGTGTGAAGTGTGAGCCGCTTCAAATGTAAACACTTATGAATCCATTGTGTTGTCCATGGCCAAAACGGACACAACGATAGAACGGAATGGAGTTAAGACTCTATTGTGTGAATGTCATTGTCTCGGTGTACAATATGGAGGAATAGTTCAAGGCATTATGCCCACTAGGCCGTCAGTGCATCCGATGATGTTTACTAAAAAAGGTTCAAAGCCAAAAGCTATCTTTTCTGATGCTATAGAGTTTTGTGAGGATTGAGCACAATAGCCTATATATATTTATTTCACTCATGTGGGGGATTGTTATTATTGAGAGGAAATAAATAGGGGGTGTCTATATGTACACCCCCTTGTGTGTAAAAAAGGGGTGTACATATAGCATTGCCCTTTGTGTAATTTATTAAAAAGGGGTGTACATATAGCATTGCCCAATAAATAAGTATGACTCCTCTTCTATTAAAATATTGCATTGAGTATTGGGTTGTGTGCCTCTTGAGTTTGTTCCCATATGCCAATTTGAGTGGAGTATTTGTTATCCGAAAATTGCCATTTTTCTGCATTGGTTTGTGTGAAGATTTTTACCCATGCCTTATCATTCCGTTGGCTTTTGTGAAGGCCATACTGAAATGATTATTTTACAACCTCATTCTCTCATATAAATAGGCATGCTCGGTCAGAAGGAAATGACACCGAAAAAAAAAGAAAGAAAGAGAGAAGAAAGAAAGAGAAGGGAAGGAAAAGAAAATATATGTTCAAATATCGGATATAAAAATATCAAAAGAGAAGAAACAAGTGATATTTTTATTTGTTTCAGAATATTCATTTTATTACTGAGTGCTAAATTCTCGATTCCGTTCCCGTTCGCCGGAGCTCGTAAATCTGGTGTGCTACAGATTTAGAGACATTTGCCGTTGTATCTTTGGGGAAGTTACGCCTGAACCGTTAGCTGCCACACGGGGCGTATTCTTCTTGCGGAAAGAGTTTTACTCGTCTCGGCTAAAATCTTTTCGTTTTTCAGTTGTAATTTATTTTTTCAGTTCATCTGTAAATTTCTATTTTTAGATTATTCATAAGAACTGAAAATACATATCAGTTCGTAGGATTCCCGTGTATTTATACCCAAAATATTCAACAAGACGGACCTCCTCGATCGGGTGGTACTTCTCCTCTTCCTCCTCTTCCCCTGCATGCATATTTTTAAATTTAAGTATTTTTTTAATTAAAATATGCATATGGAATTGAAAAATAAAATTATTTTATTTTATATATTTATTATGTTGATACGAGTTGAAGTGCATATTCCGTGTGTTCTTATATATAACGCGCAGTTGTTTATTTTTGGTAAAATTACAATTTTAGTCATATTGGTTTGATTTAGTGGCGTTTTTACTCCTCTGAATTGAACATTTTTCGTTATTTGGTCATTTAATTTAAAAATTCAATGCAATTCCAGTCATTTGGAACTGAAAATGCAACAAAATTTTAAAATTACAGGACTTAAATTGCTAATAAAAATATTTTTATTAGCATTTAAGTCTTGTAATTTTAATTTTTGTTGTTACAGAATCAATGGACAATAAGTTGAAATCTTGAAACTAAATATACTATAGTGTTAAACATCAAGACTAAAAATACAATTTTACCTCTTAGTTTTTTTGGTTTGCGCGATCTCTCCGGTCAGGGGCGGAGCCACCCTAAGGCTAGGGTGGGCTCCAGCCCCATGTAATATTTTGCTACCCTTATTTTTGCTAATCTTATTTTCTAAAAAAATTTATACATAGACTCATTAGCCCCATGTAGTTTTTTATATAGGCCCATTTAATTTTTGGGCTGAATGACTCAAGATTATCTTCATGTTAAAATTTGTTATCTGACAACAATGGTGGAAAAATGATGATTATAGTGAGGAAAAAAGATAATCTTTTATTGTCAAATGACAATTGTGACCTTATTAGTTTTTTATCAATTGAGTTTATAATGTGGCCCAACACACTCTTGTCTTTAAATGTTTAATGGGTTGACTTGACAAATATCAAATGAGCTGGATAATTAAGTTTGACATAGACTTTTCCAGCGGGCTATTTAATTCGATTCGTCTCATTCCACAGTCCATTATCCATTTTTATTTTTATTTTTTTTCGCCTCCAATAATTAATTCGACATCATTTCCTAGACAAAGAGAAAACTCGTACA
>CACSLK010012206.1:3553846-3569981 GCA_902706635.1 Striga hermonthica | reverse complement strand
AAAAAAAAAAAAAAAAAAAAAAAAAAAAAAAAAAAAAAAAAAAAAAAAAAATTCGGACAGAGTTGAGAGAAAAGGAAAGAGAAAAAGAAAGGAAAAAGTGGAAGAAAAATAGAAAGATAAAGGGATAGAAAAGATAGATTTATGTCCAATTATCGGACATAAAAATATCAAAAGAGAAGAAACAAATAATATTTTTATTTGTTTTATGATATTTTCTTTTATTTTTAGTGCTCAATTTTCGATTCCGTTCCCGTTCACCGGAGCTCGTAAATCTGGTGTGCTACAGATTTAGAGACGTTTGCCGTTGTATCTTTGGGGAAGTTACGCCTGAACCGTTAGCTGCCACACGGGGCGTATTCTTCTTGCGGAAAGAGTTTTACTCGCCTCGGCTATAAAATCTTTTCGTTTTTCAGTTGTAATTTATTTTTCAGTTCAACTGTAATTTTCTATTTTTAGATTATTTGTAAGAACTGAAAATACATATCAGTTCGTAGGATTCCCGTGTAATTTTGACCAAATTTCCAACACATATTATGTAAAATAATACACGATAACATTATTTCACTAAGATCTGCTTTGTACCAAAAACGAGCTGGACCACGTACAATTGTCCATCTTGACTGGAGAACTCTGAAAGCACGTTCAACATCTTTTCTTGCAGCCTCTTCTCGTTGCTTAATCTTTTTCCTCTTTGGATCCTCTGGACATTGAAAACTTTTGACAAATGTTGCCCATTCCGGATAGATACCATCTGTTAAGTAATAACCTTTTTTATAATGGGTTCCATTTACTGTAGAATTTACCTCTGGTGCTACCCCATGTAAAACATCGTTGAATAGTGGAGACTCATGTAACATATTAATATCATTTCGTGATCCAGCGAGTCCAAAAAAGGCATGCCAGATCCACAAGTCTTGTGAGGCTACAACTTCAAGCATTATTGTGGGTACTCCATGATCCCCTCGAGTGTATGAGCCCTGCCAACCCACTGGACAATTTTTCCATTCCCAGTGCATACAATCAAGACTCTCTAGCATTCCCGAAAAACCATGTTTTCTCTCATGTAATGCAAGTAGTCGTTGAATGTCAGCATCATTAGGGTAGAATTGGCGTACGTAATGTGACTGTGTCGTCTTTCTAGAAAAATAAACAACGGCTATTAATTAAAAGGCATAATTAGGCATAAAATACTACGTATTTTGAATTTTTTCCAATACAAGGCATGAAAGATAGGTAAACTAGGGTCTGAAAGATTTTTTTTTTCAACTAGGGACCTAAATGTTATAAAACTATCATTTTAACAAAACTCATCCCCCTATATATAATTCCCGAATGTGTTGAGCCTACGTGGCTGTTTCTGGTGCTTCGGAATCCTAGTTGACGAAAAATCATGCTTCGTAATTAGGTGTGGACAAATAATATTGGTATATTAATAATTAATAATCTAGGTTCGGACATTCCATAAATATTATATAGCTAAATTAGGTATTTTAATAACTTGTACTAATATAACCCTTTAATTCTTTGTAATTTTACATAGTGAGACATTAAGTGACTAATATATTCCTAACTTTTGATTTGTTTCCTTCAATTAGCTATTGAATTGTAAATGTATTTTAAAACTTGATAACTTTTGTATTTCTTATCGGTTTTGCATATATAATTTATCAAATTAATCATCTTTTGATGATCTTCGATTTGACATCCATATTGTATATATGAAATAAATAAATTATATTTATCGTTATAATAATAAAAAATAATAATATTTATTAAAATTCATTAGGAAAATAAAATTATTTCTCAATTCATATATTATGTTTAATGTAGTTATATGTTGTAAGTTAAAAAATTATTATAATATAACACATGTAAGTCGCACAAATAAAAAGTGTCGTACTAAATATATAATAATATATATATATTTATAAAAGGTATTTAAATTTTTAACTACTTTCTCTCATTAATTTTAGATTTTAAGGAAAAAATTAGCAAGCACTCGTGTAGTACACGGGCGTTGTACTAGTAACACCATTAAATTGAAAGTTAATTTGGAGTTTTAAAACACCAAATCTCTTAAAAGTAAAAAAAAAAAGGAAAAATTAAGAAAATTAAGAAAAATACGAGATTGTTGAAGAAAATTAAGGAAAGTAGGAAACTCTTGCTCGGTTTTCTTGTTATCATCTATTTCTTTTTTTTATCTGGGAAATATGATTCCAATAATTACTTATTATTTTATGTGAGTAAGCACCAATCTTTTCTTTTTATTTTTTCTTTTTAAACTCTCAATTTAATGGTGTTATGAGTTTTGTTAATTATAGGACTTAATTTGATACTTTTGTAATATTTAGGTCCCCAATTGAGAAGAAAAAATCTTTCATGCCCCGATTTGATAATTTACCCATCTTTCAAGTTTTCTATTGAAAAAACTCCTAGGTTCTTTTAGCATTCAATTGGTGTATCATGAAGCTAACGAGGATCACTATTAATTGTTTGTTTGTTTAATCTATTAATATATAAACAAACAATGATATGTAATTGAAATAACAACTAAAAATCTAACAAAAAAAAACATTTGGTTTCCCCCCTAAGGTATTTACTATATTGTGTAATATTTTTTGCCAAAATTTAAAAAATCCCCCCTAAACCTTTTTAGTTGCATGATTAAAAGTTGGAATGTAATATATTGACAAAACTTGCAGCTTGCATGGTTTAAATTTGGTATATAGTATATCGAAAAAAAATTTATCTAAAATAAAAAGTAGTTATTCATAACTTATGGGTCAATATTATCTTGAACGTAAACGAAATAGTCAATTATTTATAGTTTAATAAATTACTCAATAACTTATGGGTCAATATTAACTTGGACGTAAATAAAATAGTAAATTATTTATAAATTAATAAATTGCTCAATAACTTACGGGTCAATATGAGCTTGAAAGTAAACAAAATAGTCAATTATTTATAGTTTAATAAATTACTCAACTACTTAATTTTATTTGATAATTTATACAAAAATAAACTTTTAAGTAATGAAACAATAAAAGGTTTATATTTATACTTATTGTTCACATAAATTGTTAAATATATAATAACATTGTACCAACATAACTATTTTTATATGGAATCACGTTATAGTCAAATCGAACTTTTGAATAAATATTTTGAATTGGTATTAATTTTGAAACAAATGTAATTTATTATCAGTTATGTGCACCACACGGGTTGTGTACTAATTTTAAATAGAAATTTTTTATATAATTTTGTACAATTTAAACTTTATATAACATTTTCAATAAATTAGTATAGGTAATTGTATTAGATATTGATTTCATATTTTTAATTTATAAATATTACTTAATAAGAATTTTTAATTAATAAATATTAATGAATATCTCTTATCTGTGCACTGCACGAGACACATAGTAGTTAGCTTTATTAGAATAGTAAATTAAATTCCACCGTAATTTTAGCCATGTTTGCACCTAACCGTTGATTAGGGAGGCCTAGCGAGCTTTGCTGAAAGATTGGTGAACTATTAATGTTGGATTTTTCATTCAAAAATTGAGAATTATGTTTTCTCCTCCACTTTATTTTATTTTATTTTATTTTTATTTTTTATTTTTTTTAAACGACAATTATATTAATAACTGAAAAACTCAAAAATAGTACAAATACGATGTCAACTGACATAAAGAACCAGAAAGCCTGGACCTATCCCCTGGAACACATGAGTCAAAGGGGTACTGTTGGGGAAAATTGACTTCATCCGGGCTCCTTCAACTCGAACGACCTCCGTACATGCAAGAACCCAACGTCGAGAGGGGTTCCAGCATCGGACCTCAGATGCTCAAGTCAATATCACTCCAAAACTCTAAATCTTAAAAGTATAATAACTAAAGTGGAGAGAGTAAAGTTATGAGATACCTTAGCCCCTTTTATCATTAAAACCGATCTAATATAATATCCTATATCATCTAGTCCCCCCACTCTGGTTGAGTAAGCATGACTCGATCCAAGAGTGAAATGCCTCTTCGGGTTGTTTCCATCAACATGCCACTGAGGTTATAATTTGAATAAATCCTCGATCACCATGGTCATCAAACCTCCAAATGATCACCGAGACCCAAATGGACACCAAATAAAAACTGAGGTATAAAATCGAAAGACCTACTTCTGAGGTCGAACACCGAAATATCTGCCACTAAGGTCGATAATCGAATGACATAACACTAAGATCGAGCACCGAATGACCACTGAGATAAAAAACCGAGTGACCCGCCACTGGGGTCGAACACCGAAAGCTGAATGACCATTGAGGTCGAAAATCGAGTGACCTACCACTAGGGTCGAACACCCAAAACCGAATAACCACGTGCCATTGTCGAGAAGACCTAGGTCTCGTGCCCAAACATGTGTTAGCCTGTGCGCGCCCCGCAGCTCGTGTGCACCTCTGTTGCGTATTGCATTATCGGTGCATATTTTCTCGTGCACCAGGATATTTTCCTCAAGAAACTATACCCATAACCCGCCAAATACTCATGGTTGGCCGAGGATCGAAATCGTTTTTTATTTCTGCTGTTGCCGAGATCTATCTCCCCATACCGGGGACGCCGCAAGGCCACCATAACTCTCTCGCATGTCTCACTCTCGGAGCATATTTCATCGGCCACCATGAGTTTTTCCTCCGAAAACTATGCATAACTCGCCAAAAAGTCAAGATTGGCTGAAAAAAATGTGCTCGTATCACATTCGTTGCCAAAACCTGCGCCTTGCCCGCGAGACCTGTCGACCAGCGACCTAGGTCGCCTGCCAGCAGCCCACCCAGCGGTTGCGCGAGTGCCAGACCCTGCAAACTCGCGAACCAGCGGGTGTTTTGGCCATATAGTGAGTATGAAATTTTTATTAATATTTATTTCATTAGTTAGTAATAAAAATATAATAAAAAAATATATAATCCTATCACATCGTAATTTGCACAATATATAATTAAGAGGGAAAAAATAAACTTTTTGTCATCCGAACTACGATGATTTTTGTGCATCACCATATAAATTTTTTATTTTTTTTTACATACTACCACCTGAACTATATGGGTTTGACAAATTGCCCGCTAAGCTAGATATAAAAGTAGTTATGACTATAAAGAAAAGTTAATTTTTAGGGCATTTCATTAATTTTATATATATTTCAAAGAAATAGAAAAAAGAAAAATGAAAAAAATGAAGAAACTGGTTTCAGAAATAAAAATATAAAAATGAAGCAGACCGTCGCTCTCAAGGTGCAGCTGCCGCTCGCCCCACGCAGTAGATCGACGGCAGAGAGCGTCGTTGTCTTAGTGCGGCCATCGACACGTACATGGTTCGAAAATATGCATTCATCCATCTTTATCTATGCTCAACGGAGCATTCGTCTACGATGGGGAGCGGACTATTCGCCTTCTTCATGGTCGTCAGAGACATGCTCGGCTATGCCACTAGAGGTGTCGGCGGCTTCCATCGTCGCCTAGCGACAACCGATGTGTCCGACGAGAGTTTCACGCACATGAAGGTGTGCTTCATTCTGCACGTCGAGCTCGTGGTAGGTTCCGAAGCAGACCTCGTCGGGGAGGAGCCGCTCGACCCGTTTGACCTCGACTGCTCGACCTATTTGACAAACCCATATAGTTTAGATGATAGTTTGTAAAAAAAATATAAAATAAAATTTTATATGGTGATGCGCCAAAACTGTCATAGTTTAGATGAGACGAGACAATTTTTTTTTTTTTATTTCCCTTTATTAAAATACTAAGATAATTGATCTAATGATAGGCTAATGTAACCCACCACTTGTTTAAGTTGGTGAAATTAGTATAACATTTGTAAAATTTTCTCTTGAAGTAAACGATATTGATTGGACATGATGTAAAATCATTTTTGGATAATTCAACCCACTTCATAGTGATGAGACTACCCTTTCCCCATAATTCATGCTTGATAAGGAGTCTTCGAGCGGTTTGTCTTTTGACCATTGATTGTCTTATGTACAATCTACACAAGGCTTGCAAAATGAAAATTTGAGAGTAGCTTTATATAATAATTAATAATATAAATATGAAGAAGAAAAAGGACAAGATATGATAATAATCCATATCTAACCAAATCTCACCGAGGAAGAAAATGAAGGAATATCTCAGGACAATTAGTCACAGCCTAATCCTTAGTCAGGTTATAATCACATTGAATTCCGGCGAAAAAGCGAATTCATGGAGACTTTGCATTAACATACGGACAAAAAACCAAACACGGTGCAAATTAATTTGCCATTATTTAAGCACTTAATTGCCCATTCGTGTTACATATACAAAATAATAATAATAATAATAATAAAAAATAATAATAATAATAATAATAATAATAATAATAATAATAATAATAATAATAATAATAATAATAAGAGAGATTGAGAGAAAAAAATGGGCAGCGCAAATAGTGAAGTAGAGAAGTCATATGACAAAAATGTTACTCAATCAAGCATTGAAATAGAGGGTAGTAATACATAACTAATGATTTATTTAAAATTTTCATATTTTGCATGAAAAAATAAATAAATAAATACCACTAATGTAAAAAATGTAGATGCAGGGAAGGAGGAGGAGGAGGATGAGGAGAAGTATCATCCGATCGAGGAGGTGCGGCTGACTGTGCCGCCAACAGACGACCCGACCCTGCCGGTGCTAACTTTCCGGACGTGGTTACTAGGGCTCACATCGTGCGTCCTGCTGGCGGCCGTGAACCAGTTCTTCGCCTACCGCCAGAACCCGATAGGCCTGTCTGCATTGACCGTGCAGATCGTGGCCCTCCCGATTGGGAGGTTCATGGAACGAGTCCTGCCCACCACGACTTTCCGCGTGCCGTTGACGGGCTGGTCCTTCACTCTCAACCCCGGCCCGTTTAATGTCAAGGAGCACGTCTTGATCCTCCTGTTTGCGGGGACGGGGGCCTCTGGTGTGTATGCCGTCGGGATTGTCAACATCGTCAAGGCGTTTTATCACCGGAATATGAATATGGGGGCCGCCTGGCTGTTGGCACAAACCACACAGGTCAATTTCATATGTATAGTGTAAGATGTTCATAATCTGCTTTCCCTTTATCCTTTCTTTTTTCTGTTTACATTTATTTTATTTGGCAGTTGCTAGGTAATAGATTATATGTATATAGGATTAAATGTAACACTTCTTGTATTAAGGAGCAATAGCACTTTTACCTTTCACACTTAGGAATAACACTTTACACAATTGTTCAGCACTTTTACCTCATTAGGGTTTCATTTCTTGTTCCATATAAATAGGTCTCTCTCATTATTTTGTACTCACTTTTACTATTCTCTGATAATAAAATTTTCTTCATCTTTCTCGTTTATGCTCTCTCTCTACTTCAATCTCGATCTCGATCTTGACATGGTATCAGTCGCCGGCTGATCGCCGATCCGATTTTGCTTTATTTTCCGCTGCATTTCTCATCCGATTTCATCACGATCTCTTGCGATAGTTTGATCGATATCCAGATCAAACCCTATTATTTTCTCTGATTCTTCTGATTTTACATCGATTTATTGATAATCACGCTTTATCGGTTTCAATCTGTTCAAATCTTAACAGATTCTACTCGATTTAGTTTGGTTTGACTTGAATCGCGATTTTTCTCCTCGATCTGTTCATATTTTTGACGATTGACACAATTTTAATCTCGATCTGTACAGACACTTCTGTTCTTTGTACGATTTCGGTTTCAATCTGTGTCGTTGTCCTATAGATCCTGTTTACTTGATATTTTTTTTGCAGATCTTATGGCTGTTCAACTATCTGATGATCCATCTTCGGCCTATTTCCTACACCCGAGCGATAATCCTGGAGCTCTCATAGTGGCTGAGGTGTTTGATGGCAGCAATTATGTTTCCTGGTCCCGTGCAGTGTCCATGGCTCTGAGCGTCAAAAACAAGTTAGGGCTACTTGATGGTACTGTCTCTATACCCTCTCCTACTGGTAGTAGCTCTGAGTTTCTGGCCTGGACTCGTGCGAACAATCTTGTCTTATCTTGGTTACTTAACTCAATTTCCAAAGATATCAGACAATCTCTTCTTTTCTTTACCAATGCTAAAGATGTATGGGACGAACTAAGAGCTAGATATGCATTGAGCAGTGGTCCTCGTGTTTTCCAAATTGAAAAATCTTTGAGTACTATGGATCAAGGCTCAATGACTATTACTCAGTACTACAATTCTTTCAAAACCCTTTGGGATGAGTACTTGTCTTACAGACCTCTTATTCGATGTTCCTGTGGTGCTCTTTCTTCCTGCACCTGTCAAATATTTGAATCTATGTCTCTTTCTCAACAGTCAGACTCTGTCATAAAATTTCTAATTGGTTTAAATGAGTCTTACTCTGCATTGAGGTCTCACTTCCTTTTATCCACTCCATTACCAACATTAAACAAAGTCTATTCCCTTCTGCTCCAAGAAGAAAGCCAAAGAGCCTTGCAATCCACATCTAAACCACTTGACTCAATGGCTATGGCTGCCAAATCTCACTTCCCTCCAAAACACAATTATAAGCCAAACTTCAAAACCTCTGACCACCCCACTACTGCTTCCAAAGATCAAACCAAACCTCGTCCCAAATGCTCCCATTGTGGTTACCTAGGTCACACAAGTGACAAATGCTATCAATTGGTTGGATATCCTCCAAACTGGGAAGGACCTCGTGGTCCCAGAATTCATCCCAAGCACTCTGCCAACTCTGTGGTTACTTCTCAAACCAATGCTTCAAATATTCATGATTCTTCCATGACTGATAATCTCTTTCATGAATTCTTAGCCTTTAAAAAGTCTTATGAGAAAACTCATGTCTCACCCTCTGAGGTTCATCAAACTCCTGCTGTAGCAAATGCATGTGTCACTCAACCCAGCTCTGCAACAGGTATACCTCATTCTATATCATGTTCTGCTTCCTCAAATCATGATGCATACACATGGATTTTAGACACGGGAGCCTCAGATCATATGATATGTGACATTTCTTTGTTTACATCTAATGTGCATCCTATATCTACTCATGTTAACTTACCAAATGGACAAAGCACATTAGCATCTCATGTTGGTGACATTGTTATATCCCCATCTATTGTTCTCAAAAGGGCACTGTATGTCCCACTCTTCAAATTTAACCTGGTTTCCATATCCAAATTAACATCCACTAATAACTGTGTCATTAAGTTCTTTGCCTCTCATTGCATAATACAGGACTTAACATCCCACAAGATGATTGGTTCTGCTAAAGCCAAAGATGGTCTATACCACTTTGACCCAAACTCTTCTCTATCATCTCAAAACCTTGTAACACATGCTACATCTACATGTAATAACCTTGTAACACATACTGCATCTACATGTAATAACCCTGTAACCTCTGAAATATGGCACTCTAGACTGGGACACTTATCATTTCATAAACTGTTGCATCTTGACATTGCTATTTCTGGTTCAGTACACTCTAAAACTCCTTGTGATGTCTGTCACTTTTCAAGACAGAAAAGATTACCATTTCAATTAAGTACTTCTATTGCACAATCTTCCTTTGAGTTAATTCACTGTGACATTTGGGGGCCATTCTCTGTTCCTTCCTATGCTGGCCACAGGTATTTTCTAACCATTGTAGATGATTTCTCTAGAACTACATGGCTGTATCCTCTGTTACATAAATCTGATACAAGTTCTAGCATCAAACATTTTCATGCCTTAGTTCAAAATCAATTTCAAAAATCAATTAAAACACTTAGATCTGATAATGGTACAGAGTTTTTAATGCATGATTTCTTTAAAGAAAAAGGTATCATTCATCAGAAGAGTTGTGTGGAAACTCCACAACAAAATGCAAGGGTTGAAAGAAAGCATCAACATATTTTACAAGTGGCTAGAGCTTTTTTATTTCATGCACAATTGCCTTTACATTTCTGGATAGACTGCATATTAGCTGCTGTTCATGTCATCAACAGGATTCCTACCCCAGTTTTGCATAACAAATCTCCTTATGAAGTTCTTTATAACAAACCTGCTACTTTTGATCATTTGAAAACAATTGGGTGCCTCTGTTATGCTTCTACTATTCAGTCCCACAGACATAAATTTGCCCCTAGAGCATCTAAATGCATATTTCTTGGATATCCAATGGGTCATAAAGGATACAAGCTTTATGATCTAGATACCAAGAAAACATTAATATCTAGAAATGTTGTTTTTTATGAGACTGTTTTTCCTTTCAAATCTATATCTACTGAAACTTCTCATACACCTTTATTCCCTGATCCTCATCCTTTTGAACACTACTCTTCCTTAACCCCACAAAATCCCATCTCTGAACCACAACATTCATCTCCCACTCCATCTTCCCCCAATCCCTCTATCTATGAGCCTTATAATCACAGTCCTCCTCACCATAATTCTGTTGCTCCTTTTCCCACACAGAATCAAACCTCTAACCCATCAACAGTACCTCAAACTTCAACTCTCAGAAGATCATCAAGAATAAGAAAAAGTCCAGCCTATCTCCAAGCTTACAAACATAACCTTCATTCCTCTGCCAACCTACTTTCTACTTCACAGTCTCAACACATTTCTAGCACATCTCAATTATATCCCATAGAATCATTCATTTCTATGAAAAATCTATCTGTCAAACATGCTTGTTTTACATCTGCTATTACTACTGAAACTGAGCCTAAGTCATATAAACAAGCATGTACTAACCCTTTATGGCAAGAAGCAATGAACAAGGAAATCTCTGCTTTAGAGAAGACCAACACTTGGCATCTCACAGAACTACCTACAGGTAAGAAGCCAATTGGCTGTAAGTGGGTTTTTAAGGTAAAGTATAAAGCTGATGGTTCTATAGAGAGATATAAGGCTAGGCTGGTAGCAAAGGGATATACTCAGGAAGAAGGGGTTGATTATTTTGACACCTTCAGTCCTGTTGCTAAAATAACAACTGTTAGAGTCCTTATTGCTTTAGCCTTTATTAATAATTGGCATTTAGAACAACTAGATGTAAATAATGCATTTTTGCATGGGGATCTTGATGAAGAAGTCTTTATGACCCCACCTCCTGGATACTGTTCTAAAACTGACACTAGAGTCTGCAAATTAAACAAAAGCCTCTATGGCTTAAAACAAGCATCCAGACAGTGGTTTCACAAATTGACTGAATGTTTACTTGATTATGGTTTTTCTCAATCTGTCTCTGACTGTTCTCTTTTCATTATGAAGTCCTCTACATCATTTCTTGCTTTACTAGTTTATGTTGATGATGTTATTTTAGCTGGAAATGATCTATTTGAAATTCAGAAAATCAAAACTCATCTTGACAAGTGTTTTACTATCAAAGACTTAGGCCAGCTCAAATACATTCTAGGGTTGGAAATTGCTCATTCATCATCAGGCATAAATATTTGTCAAAGGAAATATGCTTTAGACATTCTAAATGATACTGGTTATCTGGGCAGTAAACCAGCTGCAACCCCTATGGATGCCAACATTAAACTTACTTCTCTTAATGATAATGATGAATCTGTTGATGCAACTGCATATAGGAGATTAATAGGCAGATTATTATATTTGACTATCACAAGGCCTGATATCTCTTATAGTGTGCAAAGTCTCAGTCAGTTTCTGGTAAATCCAAAGCAGCAACATCTCACTGCAGCCCACAGAATTCTCAGGTATTTAAAACAAACTGTGGGACAAGGTATTTTCTATCCTAGATCATCCTCTTTATCTCTTACTGCTTATAGTGACTCAGACTGGGCTGGATGTGTTGATACTAGAAGAAGTGTATCAGGGTATGCTATATTTTTAGGAAATTCATTAATTTCTTGGAAATCTAAAAAGCAACCTACTGTAAGCAAATCTTCAGCTGAAGCTGAATATAGAGCTTTAGCTTATACATCATGTGAGGTTCAATGGCTGCTCTATTTGTTACAGGATTTAAATGCTTCTCACTCTGCCCCTGTTTGTATTTTTTCAGATAGTAAAGCTGCTTTATCCATTGCTACTAACCCTGTTTTCCATGAAAGAACCAAACACATAGAGCTGGACTGTCATCTTATCAGAGAAAAGATTGCAAATGGCACCATCACTGTCTCTTACATTCCCTCAAAGGAGCAAGTTGCAGACATCTTCACAAAGCCTCTTGGAAATCCAGCATTTGCAGAACTCTCTTCCAAGATGAACTTGAAAAATATTCATGTTCATCTTGGGGGGGGGTAATAGATTATATGTATATAGGATTAAATGTAACACTTCTTGTATTAAGGAGCAATAGCACTTTTACCTTTCACACTTAGGAATAACACTTTACACAATTGTTCAGCACTTTTACCTCATTAGGGTTTCATTTCTTGTTCCATATAAATAGGTCTCTCTCATTATTTTGTACTCACTTTTACTATTCTCTGATAATAAAATTTTCTTCATCTTTCTCGTTTATGCTCTCTCTCTCTACTTCAATCTCGATCTCGATCTTGACACTAGGCTATGGATGGGCCGGTATATTCAGGAAAATCCTGGTGGACTCTCCCTATATGTGGTGGCCTGATAGCATGGTTTTAGTGTCCCTCTTCAGGTTTTCTTATCTCCTGTTTTTGTTTGCTTGTTTACACATGGCATGATATGCCTATGGTAGGTGAGATTTTTTGTATACATATCGCTACTTTGGTAACGAAAATGAGGAAAAATCCAGTTTCGATTCTAAAAGGAGTTTTTGCTTCGATTCCTAAGCTCGTCCTTCGGTATTCCCCTGGATATTGCAGAGCATTGCATGAAAAAGAAGCGAGACCCAAGGGAGGACTATCACAACTGCAATTCTTTATAGCGGTAACGGTTTCGAGCTTCGCGTACTACATAGTCCCAGCCTATCTAGCCCCTTCCGTTTCTTCCATTTCAATCCTCTGTTTGATCTACAAGGACAAGATACTCCCCCAGCAAATCGGGTCGGGCCTTCACGGGATGGGAATCGGGTTGTTCGGCCTGGACTGGTCCACCATCACCTTCGCGGGCAGCCCCATAGCTACCCCGTTTTTCGCCATCGCCAACATGCTCGTCGGCTTCTTTCTATTCGTGTACATTGTCTTGCCGTTGTCTTATTACAACGATTTTTTCGATGCCAAGAAATTCCCGTTATTTTCGAGCAGCACGTTCGACCACTACGGGCACCACTACAATGTCACGCGTGCTCTCAACGAGACCAGTTTTGATCTTGACATGATTGGGTATAGAGGTTACAGCAAGTTGTACCTTAGTATATCATTTGCCTATGTCTATGGCATTAGCTTTGCTGTCTTGGCAGCTACCTTTACTCATGCCACACTTTATCATGGAAAGTAAGTACTCTCTCTCTCTCTCTCTCTCTCTCTCTCTCTCTCTCTCTCTCTCTCTCTCTCTCTCTCTCTCTCTTCTCTCTCTCTCTTCTCTCTCTCTCTCTCTCTCTCTCTCTCTCTCTCTCTCTCTCTCTCTCTTTTATTGGGAATTACAGTGATCCATTTACTTGTAAAAAGAAAATTTCCAACATAATTCTTAAAGTTGCCTTGAGCATTAGCCAAAATTTGAGGCATTGTATTTGTTGTATATGTAGAACAATTTGGTCTCTGTGGAGCAAAACAAAGGAAAACCTGGAAGGGAAAATGGACGTGCACACGAGGATAATGAGAGAGAACTATGAAACGGTGCCCGACTGGTGGTTCCACGTACTTCTGGTCATCGTGTTTTGCCTTTCGATGTTCAACATTGTTGGTTTTAATGGACAGCTCCAACTCCCCTGGTGGGGACTTGTGATGGCCTGTGCTATAGCTTTTTCCTTCACTTTACCTATCGGCATAATACAGGCCACGACAAACATGGTATGAGTTTTCTGAACTCCTTCTCTTGAAAATCAATGCAATTGTCAGGCTTTGCAAACACTCTCTGCGGCCTGAACAATTTTCCTGACTTAATTTCCAATTCCAATTAATGGAAAAATCTGTGTAGCAAATCGGGATTAATGTGATTACGGAGTTGATTATCGGTTACATTTACCCGGGGAGACCTCTCGCGAATGTCACTTTCAAGACATATGGTTTGATAAGCATGTCACAAGCGCTCGACTTTGTCAGTGACTTCAAATTTGGCCTGTACATGAAGATCCCTCCCAAGTCCATGTTCATCGGTCAGGTATGCCGAAATTTCAATTATACTCAGTAACCTGAGTATTTCGACATAACTAATTAATCACGTCGATTCCTTTTATTACTATTATTATTATTTTATGTTGACACATGATGCATGCAGTTGGTGGGAACAATAGTTGCGTCCTCCGTGTGCTTCTTCACAGCCTGGTGGCTCCTAACCACGGTCGACCACATATGCGACCCGTCCCTTTTGCCCGAGGGCAGCCCATGGACCTGCCCGTGGGACGCTGTCTTCTACAACGCGTCCATCATATGGGGCGTAATTGGGCCCCTCCGTGTGTTTGCGTCCCGAGGCGTGTACGGTTCAATGAACTGGTGGTTCCTGTTCGGTCTGCTAGCCCCCGTCCCTTTCTACCTCCTCGGCCGCCGTTACCCCAACAAAAAATGGGTGAGGCTCGTCAACGTGCCACTCGTCCTGTCGGTTGCCGGCAGCATGCCGCCTGTCCGGTCTGTGAACTACCTGATGCTCGGGGTGGCTGCGGTTTTCTTCAACGTGTACTTGTACAGGTTCCACAAGCGGTGGTGGGCCAGAAGGGCCTACGTTTTGGCGGCAGGCCTCGATGCCGGGATAGGGTTCCTGGGACTGCTGTTGTTCTTCACGCTGCAGTCCAATGATATCTTCGGCCCGGAGTGGTGGGGCCTGCAAGTGGACGATCACTGCCCGCTGGCCAACTGCCCTACGGCAGCCGGGGTGGTGGTCGAGGGCTGCCCGGTTTTCTAGGGTATCCGGGTTCACTGGTTGTGGTTGAAAAACACAAGCTGAATCACAAGTTCAATAGGTGTTGTATCTTGTGATGCGTATTTTCTGTTCTCTAGATAGTCTTGTAAGTTGTAATTGGTCTTAATTGAGTCGATTTGCCTATGCTACTTCATTTGTTTGGAATATTAAGAACTACATATTATCTGCATGTGTAGAGTTTGTAGTTACATAATATAAATTCGTGATATAAATTCAATGCTATATGTACGAAATATTGTAAAGGTGTACATAACACTCACATTGAGTAGGTCCTACAAAAAATAAGGAAAATACTACAAGTACATAATAAATATATATATAGAGGTGTACATAACACTCCATGAGTAAGGTACACTTGATTTTTATTTTTGGTGGGTCCCACTCAATATGAGTGTTCTGTACGGGTAATTTATATATAAAAAATAATAATAAATCAAGTGAACAAAAAAAAAAAAGGAAAAAAGGGAGAGTGAAACAAAATAGAAAGCACGTATTCAATAAATACGTTTTCAGTACAAATTCAACTGTAAAACGTATTTAGTGAATACGTTTTACAATTTTTTTTACAAAGGAAAATGTATTTTTAAAATACGTTTTATAATAAAAAACGTATTCACTAAATACATGCTTTTGATTTTGTTCCACTCTTCTTTGTTTGTGTATTTTTTGTCCAAAACTTTAATTTTTTTTATTATTTTCTGGTAAAAAAAATCGTGTTATGTACACCATTATTTACAATATTATGTACTTATAGCATGTGAGTATTATGTGCACCTCTATGCACATTGATCATGTACTTGTAGCATTTTCTGTACAATATTATGTACCTATAGCATTTCTCAAAATAAAAATCAAGTGGACCCCACTCCATATAAGTGTTATGTACCCCTCTATATACATTTACTATATACTTGTAGCATTTTTCAAATTCAATACATCCAAAATGCGGAATAATTCATGGAGCGGGCATAATATCATGCCTAAGACATTCGTCATATCCTCATGCATAATATTCTCATGTTCTTCCATCGGGTGCGAGTACTTGGCTTGCTCATGATGTGGTGGGGGTGCTATACCTCAAACGTGTTGGTATCGTGGTAATTAGGATTGGATTCCTCTTTTTGTACAAAAAAAAAAAAAA
>CACSLK010012206.1:3524976-3535494 GCA_902706635.1 Striga hermonthica | reverse complement strand
GCCCGCATGCGCGCTATGCATTATGCCGCGCGGGCGCTGGGCTCTGGAGCTGCAGGCGTTGGGCTGGCACGAGGGCGCGGGGATGGGCGCGAGTGCGCGGCTGGGATGCCCTTTCATACTTAGGCATATTTAACGCGTTTTCGCCCAAATTTTCAACTCAATTTTCGAGCACTATTTTTGCTCGGTTCGTGGACCGTTTTCCCTCTTTTTTTTTGGCTGGGCTCTAACAAGTCGGTACTGCCGAGCGGGTCGGCCGAGCTCTTCTCCTTACTTTCCAAACTTAGCCGAATTTTCAACTCCTCATCAAATTTTCAATCATATCTCGACCTGAAAACTCGCTTTCACCCTCGAAAATCGTGCGTGTCGTGCGGCTCGTGGAGCTATTTATTCTCGAACAAAAACAAAAAACCGGAAAACGCTAAAACCGTGGGTTGCCTCCCACGAAGCGCTCATTTTACGTCTTGAGCTCGACGTTCCCAACGAAAATCAACTGGGATCTAGGAAAAAGTGTCGATCATGCCACGCCTTTGTATTTTCCAAGAGAAGCCGATCCGGTAGCACGGAACAAAGGCGGGCAAGGTAAGCTCTCGTGGCCGCGTTCTTGTGAAACCGAGCACGAATTTCGACAAACAACAAGAGGAGAGATAGATCTTTACGCATCACGGCCCCATAGTCGACCTCCGAAAATATGAATATATCCGTGGAGCATGTCGAAATCATCCCGAGAATCACAAGTGTTATCTCGAACGTGTAGTTAACAACCTCAATCATCGGGAGCACAGGTGTGAACTCCTCCTCTTTGTCACAATCCTTGATAACACGAAATGACGCCCCAAAGGACATGGGCACCACCTTATTCTCAACATCCCAAGGCATCTCATCCGCACACGGCACATACTACTCAACAACATCATCTAAATGCTCGGATTCCTCCTCACTACCATCATCATTCTCCTCCTCATCATCACCACCACCTTCATTACCCCTCGGCTCACTCAAATCCTCAATTGAATTATCTCCAATCCATCCTCAACATCAACTTCCGAATCCATACTCTCCTCGACAATCGAATCAAAACCCGAAGCACCATCAACGGAAGAAGATTTTGACATACCTAGTGTAGAGTGCAAGTCCACGTCATCACAAGGAGGAAGTTCTTTGACAATAAGCTCATCGATGTCCTCACTCGTGTCTAAAGGTTGAGTTCCATCGTACACGGGAGTGAGGCCCTTCTCTTTCAAGGAAGCAAAAAGATCCACCATAACTCGAAATTCACTCTCTAATCGAGTGCTCTCTCGAATAAGCTTCACCGATAGAGTAGAATATCTGCCGAGCGGAATAAAAGATTAATCCAAGTTGAGAAAAGACACCACGGTGGAGTCGAACTTCTCAAGTGTAGCACGGAGAACGGATGGAATCGGGATGCACCTCCAACTATGAAACTCCTCGATGATCGACGCGAGGCTCGCGAGTGCGTCTTGAGTACTCGCCAAAACTTCTTGGTGACGATCGATTGGCCCAACCTCAGAATAAAATAAAGCTCCAAGACTAGATGAACGACGTTGGTCAACCGATGGGTGCTCAAATACCGGACAGGGAAGGGTGAAGGACTCGGCTTCTTCTTTCTCGGGTAGGGAAGCTAATGAAGCACGAAGGGATTGAGTGTCCTCCTCCAACTTTTCCACGATCTTTTCTAATTCGGTTGGAGGGGCCCGAGTCGGCTCGGGTGGAGGCATAACATCATAAGAACCGGGAGGTGGAAGATAGTAGAGTGGCGTCTCGTCATAAGCTGGATAGTGATCATAATAATCGCATTGGGGTGTGGAATAAGGGTGGCTTGGGCCAAATGAGTTCATCTCCCCTTGAGAATTGTCGGGGTATCCACGAAATGAGCTCCCGGCATAATAGTGAGAATAGGGATCCATCCGGGCTCCTCAAGCGTAATACCTCGCTCAAGAACAAGAAAAACAACCCAAGGCACACGAGGCAAGAGAGAGAATAACAAAAATCAAAACTAAAAACACATAATATTTACACGGGCACGAAAGCAAAAGCAAGAGAAATGGAAAATAAGCAAATAATCAAGAGAAACACGCAAAAACGAGCAAAGAGCACAAAACGGAAAAGAAACACAGAAATAAACGACAACTAGATAGCAAACTTGGCGTCCTACTCGCCTTCCCCGGCAACGGCACCATTTTGTTTGTAGTATTTTTGGGCATGTGATAACCGAGTTACCCGACTCGGGCCGTTCTCAAAGGAAGGCTCTTCGGAGCTTCGTTCACTATCTAGTCGCCAAATCACACAACCGAAAAGGTCCTAAACATTCTACTCGCAATTTGATGGTTTGAATTTAAACTAGATTAATCTACGAAATGAGAGCAATTGAAAGCAATTAACTAAGCACGCAAGAAGATGAGAGAAATCACGGGGGAAAGAGAGATCTTGGTTTGTCGGAGTCTCCATGATCAAACACACACAAATAACCGAGCATTGCCATGCTAGCTAAAATCCTAGGAAGCTAAATAAAACTCTAGCACAAGACGAGCAAGCATTCACGATCTAAAGATTCAATCTTTTCCTCCAAGCAACACAAGCACAATATCAATTTTCACAAAAAGCAAATAATGATATACGAAGTAATGGGGCTTAAGACTAAGTACCCACTCTCACACGCACTTGGGAAGAAAACCGGAGTCAAAATCTCGAAACTTTACTCGAAACAATATCGCCGGAAATTCGCCGGAAAACTTGATTCATAAGCTCCAAACCAAAGCATAAAAAGGAAAAAGAGAAAATAGAGAGGAATTCCCAACTTAAAAGTTGGGAAATGAGGGTTGTGTCCAAAAATACAAAGCATAATGTCTTTATATAGCTACACCACAAAACACACACTAAAACACGCACATTTACTAACACACTCTCGAGCTAGCCATGAAATCGCGAGCTCGAGAGTGTGGTTTGGGCATTGGCAGAACAGGGCGCGCGGGGCTGCGGGCGCGCAGCAGGGCACACTCTCGACCTCGCGGAAGTTGCGGCGAGCTCGCGGGCTTGGAGTGGAGAGCACTCTCGACCTCGCGGAAGTTGCGGCGAGCTCGCAAGCTGGGCGCCATTGCTTGTGTTGGGGCGCGCGCGGGCGCGGGTATGGGTGCGGGCGTGCTGCGCTTGGGAAAGGGCTCGGTCATGACCCGTTGATGCTCGATTCGCCCTAACTTCTCGCACACATATCCGATTGACTTGAAACTTTGACCCACACTTCCAAATCTCTTTCTCCTCATCTTGGAGTGCTCAAATTGATATTGCCGCGCAATTAATATATATGCTCGGAATGACTCAGAAATGGATCACGTGGCTCGAACATGGTTCGGACGACTCGAAAATGTCTCGGAAAAGACTCGTCTTCCCAAAATCGAATAATGTGGACCTAAACAACATCAAAAAGAAAAAAAAAGTATGTCGAACCACAAAAACACAATACGAGAATAAAAATGCACGAAACACGATAAAATAGACCGGTTGACACTAAAACGAACCTAAAAACACTAAACTCAAGCACATAAAACAAACGAAAATAAGCACAAAAACAAGAAAAGTACGCCGAACCACAAAAACACAATACGAGAATAAAAATGTACAAAACACGATAAAATGGACCGGTTGACACTAAAACGAACCTAAAAACACTAAACTCAAGCACATAAAACACACGAAAATAAGCACAAAAACACAATAAACAGAGGGTGCATTTCAAGTTTCAGCGCAGACAGTTCCCGCTCATGATTTTTCTATGGTATGACAATCAATAAGAGTCAAATGCAGTCTCTGTCGCATTCCGGCCTACTATTTAAGTGCCCTGAATTTCGTCATGGGCAGTACGTGGCGCTATCCAGAATTACGAGTAAGAGGGATTTTGATATAATGATTTGTGGTGATAGAGATTCTTTATGATAGAAAAAACTACGAACGTTGTATATGAATAATATTTAGATTTATTTTTAAAACATTTTTTCAATGATTGTGTTATAATTTTTACTATTATTTATATTTTTTATTATTTTTTCCTTGTTATAAAGTTTTCCGTACAAATATTATGTAATGTCGTTTATCCAAGTCATTAATTTATAATTATTAATTAATATTGTTTACTCATGCATAGCACGAGCTACTCTTTAGAATTCGAACATATCGAACTTGATTGTAGATTTTTCAAATTATCAATTTTAAATTACATTAGTTGTAATTATAATTATAAAGTAATTGTAGTAATGGTATTGAGGAAGTTATATATAATCTAAATCTATACTTATATAAAAGTCATTCCATTTACTAGAATTAGAAGGAAGAAAAGTCAAAAGCAATTAATGCATTCTATTTCTATCATTTTTTTAATTGTATTATTATTTTATAGCTAAAAAATGGTCTACATTAATTCCATCCTTAATTGATGTGTTTTGCAATAAAATTGGACAGAGTAAAAACATATCTCATTTCAAATTTAAAATTAATTATTAAAATTTCTTATCATTTTGTTACATTGAAATCCTGAATGAATTGTTTGCCATAAAATCGGCCACAATAATAATTGCATAGAATTCAAGTAAAAACATGTCTCATTTAGAACTTAGATTTTAAAATTTCTTATCATTTTGTTACATCTGAATGATTTGTTTCCCATAACATCGGACAGAATTAATAATTGCATATAATTCATGTATGATTATATATCAAGGATGTTTAATAATAGCAAAGTATTTCAAAGATGTTTATTTATTATAAAAAAAAAAAAAAAAAAAAAATCTGAAAAACCATTTGTGTATATTTTGTAAAATGTTTGTACAAAATATTTTACTTAAAATTTATTTATATAATTTAAATTAATTACATTAATAAATCATTAAATATTTTAATTACATAAATCAAAAAAAGAAGAAGACGACATCTACAATGTATAAATAATTATAATGTCATTATATCACAATAGATTTTATAATAAAATAGTACAAGTATTATACGAGGAACAAAATTACGTAAAATTATTTTTTTTTCTTATATCAAGGAATAAATATATATAATAAAATTAAATTTATATTATTATAAACATGTGAGCGAGATAATATATTAACTAATTTACGGGCTAGCGCTACCAAGCTCAGGTTTAATGTCCCGACAAAAAAAATGACGTTGAAAAAGAGATAAAATGATAGATGATCAAACCCTATTATTTTTTAGGCCTGAACGGACAAACCCTATGGTCCACTCATTTAAGATCTCCCGTGAATAGCACGAGCTACTTAACTGAAAGCTCTGTGAAAATGACTCATTTAATACTTTTGTCCCTTGCATCGCAACGACTACGTACTAGTTGAATTAAATAATCATAATACATACTCTTTAGAATTCGAACTTATTGGACTTGATTGTAGATTTTTCAAACTATCAAGTTTAAATTACTAGTTGTAATAATTATAAATTGATAGTAGTAATGGTACATTAATGAAGTTACATATATCTAAATCGAAATAAATAATTATAATAGACTTTCCATGTTTATCAATCACTTGATCACAAGATGAATCTTGAACAAGAACACAATCGATCGATGTCTTTGACCATCATAAGACCGTTAATATGGCCCACATTTCAGACCACATTCGTTAATTTTCACCATCCCAGAATTCGAGTTCAAAGTGACAAACGCAGATGTTTTACAATATCAGGACTCCGATGGACGTTGTAATATAATCCACGCAACATATCGTAAGTCCGAAAATAAATAAACATAACCTTGCCGGAGTATATCCACCGAAGATGACCGGAATAAACACCAACGGCGGCGAGTCACTGGAGAAGAAGGCCCCTCACGTCACTGTTGAAATTCATGGTAATCAATATTCTTTTTCCTTTCTTTTTGTTAATTCATAACTGACCGACGACCAACTTGTGACGTGTGTACCATATATATTTTTTTTTTAAAAGAAAAAGATGAAAAAGGCGGTGCGGTTGACGAGAACGACTGCCCGATCGAGCAGGTGCGGCTGACGGTGTCGGCGGACGACGACCCGTCCCTGCCGGCGCTGACGTTCCGGACGTGGGTCATTGGGCTCTCGGCGTGCGTGATTCTGGCCTTCATCAACCAGTTCTTCGGCTACAGGCAAAACAGCCTCTACATATCGCCGGTCGTGATGCAGATCTTGAGCCTCCCGATCGGGCGGTTCATGGCGAGGGTGCTGCCGGCAGCCGAGATAAAGGTCCCGTTCATGCGGGGTTGGTCCTTCTCCCTAAACCCGGGCCCATTCAACCTCAAGGAGCACGTGCTCATCAGTATCTTCGCAGGGTGCGGGTCCTCGGGTGTTTACGCCATATCGATTGTGACCATTGTGAGGGCTTTTTATCACCGTCAGCTGCATCCCGTGGCGGCTTGGTTGTTGGCTCAAACCACGCAGGTTAGTTTTTAATATCACAGTTCAGTTATAATTTACAATATATATATATCATCATACTTTTGTTTATTTTCTATTTGAGTATAATGTAATATGTATCTATTGAAAAAAAAAAAAAAAAAACATGTAGATGCTTGGTTATGGTTGGGCTGGTGTATTTAGGAACATCTTGGTTGATTCACCCTACATGTGGTGGCCTGAAAACATGGTTGCTGTCTCTCTCTTCAGGTTTTTCTATATCCCAACACTCTTCTACATTTTCTCTTGTCACTTATATTTCTTACATTTCAGTTTTTCGATTGTGTTTTTCGCAGAGCATTGCACGAGAAAGAAGCCCGAAGCAAAAGAGGCCTAACCCGTCTGCAGTTCTTCCTAGTCGCATTCATATCAAGCTTTGCATACTACATTGTCCCCGGCTACTTGGCCCCTTCATTGTCCTCCATCTCCATTCTCTGCTTGATATACAAGGACAAGATATTCCCCCAGCAGATCGGGTCGGGCATGCACGGCATGGGAATTGGCTCCTTCGGCCTCGACTGGGCCACCGCCAACTTCATCGGCGACCCGATTTCCACACCAGGCTTTGCAATTATAAACAAACTCGTCGGCTTCTTCTTTGTCATGTACCTCATGACCCCACTGGTGTACTTCAACAACTTGTACCATGCCAAGAGGTTCCCGATATTCTCGAGCAAAACGTTCGATGTGAGTGGCCACTCGTACAACATCTCCCGTGTACTAAATGATGCCACTTTCGATCTCAACTTGGCTGGATATCACAGTTACAGCAAGTTGTACCTTAGTGTTTTCTTTGCCTTCACATACGGCCTTGGATTCGCTTCGCTTTCCGCCACCATTACTTATGTTGTGCTCAATCATGGGAGGTAATTAATTAAGTGGTTTTGACATCTATCTTTATTAAGTAACTACTTGTACTGATGAAAAACTGATGTATGTAGCAATATATGGGCTATGTGGAGAAAGACAAAGGATGTTAAGGGTAATAAACTTGATGTGCATGGGAGATTAATGAAGACCAACTATGAAGCCGTGCCAAACTGGTGGTTTTACTCGATTCTTGGGGTCGTTTTTTGTCTCTCTTTGTGGGCCTGCGAAGGTTTTGGAAAGCAGCTCCAACTCCCTTGGTGGGGGCTTATCCTGGCTTGCGCCATGGCTCTGTTCTTCACCCTACCAATCGGCATCATTCAAGCCACCACGAATAAGGTACTGTCCTATTGGGATATGTAAATCTTCTATTCATTTTTCTTAATATATCGTTTGTAACAATTGTTTTGCAGCAAATCGGGCTAAACATCATAACAGAGATGGTGATCGGTTACATTTACCCGGGGAAGCCTCTTGCAAATGTGACTTTCAAGACCTACGGTTACATAAGCATGTCACAAGCACTCGGGTTCGTAAGTGATCTCAAATTGGGTCAGTACATGAAGATTCCCCCCAAGTCCATGTTCATCGTTCAGGTTCGCAAACTTCCATTTCCGAACCCAATCTCTTCAATTTAAACCATCTGTTAACTTTCCAAAAAAAAAAAGGAATAATACAAATTTTGAAAATTACAATCAGTTGGTAGGAACCATAGTTGCATCAACCGTTTGCTTCAGCACGGCCTGGTGGCTACTCTCGTCCGTCGATAACATCTGCAACACGGCCCTTTTGAAAGATGGGAGCCCGTGGACCTGCCCTGGGGACGAGGTCTTCTACAATGCATCCATCATATGGGGCGTCATCGGGCCCCTCCGGATGTTTGCGGGCCAGGGCGTGTACGGTGCCATGAACTGGTGGTTCCTGGTGGGCCTTGTGGCCCCTGTCCCAGTCTACCTGCTCGGGCGCAAGTACCCGCACAAGAAGTGGATAAGTCTCGTCAACGTGCCCCTCATCATGAGCGCCACAGCCAGCATGCCCCCGGCAAGGGCCGTCAACTTCATCATGTGGGGGGCGGCGGGCATCTTCTTCAACATCTACTTGTACAGGGCCCACAAGAGGTGGTGGGCCCGCCACGCGTACGTCCTGTCAGCCGCCCTTAACAGCGGGATAGCCTTCATGGCAGTGCTTCTGTTCTTCACCCTGCAGTCAAAGAATATTGTGGGTCCCGACTGGTGGGGGCTGCAAGCCGACGACCACTGCCCGCTGGCGACGTGCCCAACCGAGGCTGGGGTGGTTGCCAAGGGATGCCCGGCCATCCAGTGACTTGCGGGGATTTTTCTTGAAAATATTAGTTATATCTACTGCACATACTCGTTTTCTTTTTTTTTAGTGAATGGCAAATACCATTTTGTGAGTACTTCATACTTACTGTGTATTGTTAGTACCCAGCATCCAATGTGTGGCGAAAATTATTACCCAGTTGAACAGAAACTTATATTTTCATTTTCTGTTAGTTGTTTGCGTGAAGTGTTCTATACTCTATCGTGTCATTATATTTTAACCCTTTGCGTGAAAAGGGTATCCAATATATGAAGCTGTTGAGACTCATAACACAACCAAACACCAAACACAACATTCGCGAAAAAACAAATGATAAGTGTTCGGAACTGCTTCTCCACAGATAGTCTTTTGCTTATCCGGCGCATATGCAGGAAGTTGAGGATCTTATTTTTGAAAGAGTGCTCAATAAAAGAGAATGATGGACAATGGTTGCATGATGAGCTTGCTTCGAAACAACACGGTTCATGAAAATTTGAACTTGATATGACTGAGCTCATGCAAGTCAGTCCTAGAGACCTTCAACTGATCGCAAGAAATTGTCCATCTTTGGCCTCGATGAAAATTAGTGATTCTGATAATTCACGCCTCGTAGATTTTTTCAGGAACTGCTACTTCATTGGAGGAGTTTGGTGGGGACTCCTTTAGTGATCTCCCCGGACAGGTTGCTGAAGGTGTTTTGGATGAGAAATTGGAAAGATACAGCGGCGTCGTATTCCCACCGAGGTCTCACTTATGGGGAACACACAGATGCCCATTCTCTATCCTGTTGCTTCAAGGCTTAGAAAGTTGGATCTTCTTTATGCTATGCTGAACACTGAAGGCCTTTATCTCTTGCTGCAAAGATGTCCTAACTTAGAAATACTCGAGACAAGGAATGTCATTGGAGACCGAAGACTGGAAGTACTCGCCCAATTCTGCAGGCGAATGAAACATCTCCGGATCGAGCGCGCGTTGCAGACAAGGAGGACATCGAGGAAGAGGTTGTGTCCCAATAGAATTACTCCATAAAACATCAAAACAAACGTTTTACAATCGAGAGGCTAACTAGCCTTCAAAACCAACCAAATAACCAAGAGAACCGATCACATTGCGGCCTAGAATACAATTCGAAGAAACTAAGTCTATATTAAAGACGAATACAATGAAATGATCCCTTTAGCATACTTGACACAACTAGCACCGTAACATAAACCAAGCATAAGGAATTCTTAATAAAATGAATTATTGTTAAAATTCAAACTGAATTGCAAAGACCAAATCCTCCCTAATAGTTTCATAAAATTACCTACAAATGGACCTCTTGTTTATTTTTATTAACTATATATATGTATACATAACATATGTTAAAACCAAGGAATATAGGCTTGCCCGCCATCCACACCAGAATAAATAGAGTTTTCCGAAAAAACCTGTTAGTGGAGGATATTTACTTAAAATTTCGGTCTTCAATGTTATTTTGTTTACTCAAAATAACTTGTTCTTTAGGTTGAATGACGAAATTCAGTGTGAGTAATTAAGTATCGGTGATAAACAGTCACGAACTTACCACATTAATGAAGAAACAACACTAAAACACTTAATGTCATCATATAATCAAAATGATTGTTTTTAAATTCAACCACAATGTTGTAGATTCAACTAATATCCATCCATTTCGTGCGTAAAATATCAAAATGACATGGTAGACTACCCATTTCACGTGAAAATGAAAATGATGTAGACTTGGCAGATTAAGAAAATTTTGACATGGTAGCTATCCATTTCATACGTCAAAACTCAAAATGACATGGTAACCTTGGCGGATGAAGAAAACTATGTTTTGTAAAACGATAACTATTTTTTTTTTTTTTTT
>CACSLK010012206.1:3504471-3518962 GCA_902706635.1 Striga hermonthica | reverse complement strand
TATAATTAATTATTTTAAGTGAGTTAACATGTGTCTATAATTAATTTTATAAGATACTTTTAGGTCTATTTATTATTTTAACTTGGTTCAATAAAAATAAATATATTTTTAGTTTATTTACAATACATTGACCAAATCAAACATGATGGGAAAGAAATAATGTGATATTATATATCACATAAATAAAAAATATTAATATTTCAAAATAAAAAATTTAAAAAATATAAAAAGAATTAAGACTAACATACTGATTTCTAATACAAAAAAAAAATTATAAATATGCATTTTAAGTATGTTTTAATTTATCATTCGCTAGCTTCAATTGATATAGGACATTTATTAATTTTATTATTATTATTTTTTTTTTACTTTTGGATGGAATGTGAGCTATAAGCTTTCTTGTTGTGTAGTATTATCTTTTTTTTTATACGTAAAAAATCATTCTTACCTCTTGTTTAGTTATTACAATACTAATAAATAAAAACGAACTTTTTCGACCTAGATATATCTTTTTTAAAAAAAGAAACACTAATTATCATAAGTTAAATCATAAATACATTGGATATGTTATATTTTGTATCACTGGCAATGATTTTCAAAATAGTTAACTGCACACAATATTATATATAGTGCAAAATTGTTTAATTTGATTTGGAGTCACTTTTATTGTAAACAAATGATAAAATTCCAATGAAACATGTTACAGCGAAATTTTAATGATTTTTTTTTTATAAGAAATTGCTTTGTGTGAATAATACAAATAAATAGATAGATGAGTAATAATAATATAGCGAGATTGTTTATTGTTAAAATTTAATTAATTTTCAAAGTATATAGGCATATCATGATTATCCATATATTTTTAATTAATTTATAGATAATCATATGATGTAAATTAAATCATGTTGCTCAAGTAGTATCCCATTCGACATGAAAATAAATAGTATGGGTTTTATTTTTATACAAATTCATAAAATTGTTCTAATCTTATTTTAAGAAAGGAAATTTAGTATATTAGAAGTTTAGGCTGCAAAATAACAATTCAACCGTTCTCATACTACTACACAATTTATTCTTTTTTTATAGGTTATTTTGAAAAACAAAAAATATTTCTATACTTTATGGGAATTATGAGGAAAAATATTATCGATTTCAATTTTCTTACTTATATAAGTTATAGTTTGTCTTTTATATTTTTATGATCTATTCTAATTTTTTGAATAATTATTTTCAATTAATCAATCACAAGAAGTACACTACATAATGGACAGTGTCAAATATATTGAAAGTTGAAAAAATAATATTTAAAAGTAATAGTGAAAAAGATTGCATGAAAATTTTGGTTGAGAAACCTTCATTATCTAAGTTAGTCTTGTTTATTCGAAATCTTTTTTGTTTGGGGAAGATTGACAAATATGAACAGTAAAACTAAATTAAAATCTTTGACATGAATAATTGCATATGTTAGTTTACAATTTTGTCTTCTTATCTTGTTGAAAGAGACCATTCTTTGTCATTATTTTTATTGATAAAATATAGCAGTTATAAGTCAACTGCCATATGTTAGCAAAATTTTTATATATTGTTCATATTATCTTCTCCTTTTCCAGTAAAATAGTTTTTGTATGCTTTTTTTTTTCTTCATTGGATCTTATTAATTATATATTTTCGTGAGTTATAAATATATATTAATATTCAAGTTTTGGTTGAATTTCAATTTTTTTTTCATTCAAATACTATTATATTTTTCATCAACCATTACACACATATGGTACACAATTTGATATAGATTTCAATAGTCTTAAAGATAATTTAAAAACATTAAAGCAATTATTTGGTAAATCGTATTGTTTTTTTTTTATTTTTTGCTTAAGAAATAAAATTGATTTAAATTAAACATTCATATTATGTATAATTATCGCTAGTTTTGGCCTCCATGTCACATTTAATACTAACATAATTGTTATTAATAAACTTATAAAATTAAATAAATATTGCTAAGAAATTTATCTTATATACTTACGGTTAAATAAACTATTAAAATTATTGAGAAAATCATAAAAATCTTTACAAATCTTAAAATAATGTCAATAAATAAAATATTTAATATACAAAAATTTGAATTATCATTGTTTATAGAGCGCTCATCTTGAAAATCAATTGCTCATGTGAAGCAATAATATTTTTTATTAGTTTTTTCCTTATCTATCATACTGAACGCGTTATTTATTTATTTATTTTTTTATTATTTTTTTTTATTTTTTTTTTTTGGTACAGAGATACATTGCTTGTCTAAATTTTTAAAAAATGAGTATTTGGTAAGGTAATGTCATAATTTTGTTTTTTCTGTACACTAACTTAACATTTTGATAATTTTTAAAAGTTTGTTCAAATTTTAATATCATTGAAAATCTTATTTAAATAAATGTAAAATTTAACATTTTGATAATTTTTAAAAGTTTATTCAGATTTTAATATCATTGAAAATCTTATTTAAATAAATGTAAAAGTTTCAGACAAAAAGTGAAAATGGGGAGTGACAAGATATTCAAAAGGGAGAAATTTTGATAAATAGACGGCATTGATAATTGGGCCAAACCAATATGTCGAATGAGATAGATGTATTTAATAGCATTAGCAATGATGCTATAATGAATCGGTTTCAAAATATGAAATCACGTCGTGGATAATTACCATCCCGTCATGAAAAGTTGTATTTTTTTTTTAACTTAAGTGAACTTAGAAAAAAGATTTAAGTATTTTTTTTATTTTGCTCTGGCTGATAAAAAATTCTGAGTCCGCCACTGTGTATAGGTGGACCAAAACATGTGTTTTTAACCCTGTGGATCTGAGAGTTCTATTTTAGCACCACCACAAGGTCTGTACTGTGGCCTAAAAATACATCAAGTTTTCCTCATAAATTGTAGTCTCTTGAGTAGGAGAAACACGCCCCAAAATGTGTGAAATAAAAATGAGAGAGAGTTCAAGAGGTTTTAGGAAAAAAGAAAAAAAAAAAAAGATGGTGTTTCTAAACACAAAATCTTCTTCTTTCTTTTCCAAAAACTATTGGACGTGAAATTTATGAAGGGGAAATTCCAAAAGCCGCCCACCAAGACGATCTAAGAGATATCAGCAATACAGTAGAAGATCTTAAGGTCGTACGATGTGTTTGTCTGATCCCATGATGTGTGCAATATTATCTGAGTTGGCTAATTTTAATTTATGAGAATTATTTCTAAGCATTAAATTTGTTAAACTTAGGATTCTAACATCGATCGACGTTTTTCATCAAAACCCAATATCGTGGGACACGTTGATCGGATTGTCTTCGAGGAAGAGTGGTGCGAGGTCACAACCTCTTGGAGAACGAGCTTCTTTTCGATTAGACAACATGATATGGCGATAAACCAATATTTCGCCAAGGTAAAGTCCATTTATCGTGAAATATCTAATTTAGATCATTTTACCGGCACGTCTGACTCTGATTAGAAGTATGATCATTTATGAAATGAGACAAGAATATTGAAGCATTGTTGTTGTTTTACAAGGTGGGTCGATCCAATCTTCTCTTATCAAGTTAGAAATTTTTGTTTAGTAGAGATTTGATGGGCAAAGGATAACCGAGTTACCCGACTCGGGTCGATCTCGAGGGAAGGCTATTCGGAGCTTTGTCTACTAAATGATCGTCCAAATCACAAAAAGGGAAAATAAAGTCCTAAACATTCTAAGCAATTGATTGGATGGTTGATTACCACTAAACGAGCACTTAAAAACGAGCAATTAACTAAAGGCAAGATCAAATCACGAGCAATTAGCAAACTAGATCACCGCAGTCTCATGCCATAACCATATCGGGATGATAATCAATCCACATACGGAATAAACGAGCTATGAGCATTAGATTGCTAACCCTAGTCGTCTAACCGAGATCAACAAGCAATTAACGACTCTATCTACTCAAGCAAGCAATCAAGTACAAGCATTTCCTCCATCATCAATCAAATCTAAGTTTACCCTAATGAACATTATAAGTAAAAACGGAGCAAAAACCGAAGTAAAGAGCTTTAAAACTAAATACTCATTCTTCTATTGCGTAGACGATGAAAAACGGAGTCAAAAGCTCGAAACTTGAAAGAAACCGAAGTCGCCGGAAAATCTCTCGGAAAATAACATAAGCTCCTAATCTAGAGAGCAAAAATAAAACATGAACTAATTTTCCAAAGAGGAAAAGTGAAAAATGAGAGTTGGATCCCCAAAATACAAAGGAAAATATATATATATATAGAGGTCTCCAAAAAGCACACACTAGGTGCACACACATTTAATGAATCTGCAGCTCGCAGGTCTCGAAATATTGTTCGCAGCGAGTTGGGAAGAAAATAACACACAAAAATGCACTTCGCAGCTCGCCAAATGAAGTCCGCGTGCGAGTGCTAGGCTAAGGGGGCACAAGTTGCTGTTTCGCTGGGCGCCAAATGTGGTTCCCGGAGAGTGCATGGATGGTAAGGTGCAGGCCAGTCGTTTCGCAGGGCGCCAAGTGCAGTTCGCGGTGAGTGTCATCCTTCTCTTGCGCATAGAAGGTTGCTTCGCGGGTCTCGAAAATGAACTCGCGGGCGAGTGTCTAGGATTGGCCACCAAGTACCCTCTTGTGGTCCGCGAATTAGATTTCGCGGCGAATGTGACCTTCAACTTGATTCCTTCACTCGGGTGACTCAAAGGGTGATCTCTATTAAGGAAACTCATATAGCTCGATCAAATGGCTCGACTTTCTCATCTCGGAATGGCTCGGCATCAAGAACATGGACAACGGTTTGGACAATGGCTCGTCTTCTCCCAATCACGCACAATGTGGACCTACATACACCAAGGAGACAAGGAAATACGCCAAAAAATACAAAAACAAAAGAGAAAACAAAATCACACGGAAACAACTAAAATTGACCGGTTAGATAATAAAACAAACGAAAGACCGACTCAACTACACACATAAAACACATAAAAAAACCACAAAAACACAATAAACAATTTTGCAAGTGGATCAAGATGTGTTGGCTAAGCAAATGTTCAAAGCTTCATCTTCAGATGATGAAGAATTACTTTTAATAAAGGATAGCAGAGGTCGACCGAACAAAAATTATCAGTGAAGGAAAAGAAATGACGATGAGGAAGATGAAGATGCAAGGAGTTCACCTTCAATGAGAGCACAAAAGAAAGAAAATATGAATGGTCAGCCTCAAGAAAAAAGAATATTCGAAGATAAGTACTATAATTGTTAAAACAAGGGCCATATTGCAAAAATGGTTGGTCGCCGAAGAAGCTTGTACAAGGTAATGTAGCCACGTTAAATGTGGAATACAAAAAACGAAGATGAATTGAACCTTAAAATACTATCAACACTAACTGAAGATGAAGAAGATGAAGAAGTCGAGATGGCTTTCACAATGATGTTCGTTGGGCATATCAATTCCCATGATGAGTTGATAGATGACTTTGGAAGCTCAAGGGACAAAACATGGCACATGAAGAAATTGGAGAGTTCAACCATGCATATGGAAGGTCTAGTAATGATAGTTGAAGAATTGAAGCTCACAAGTGCGATAAAAAAATTAATGCGATTGATACGAATATGTACTTTACTCCAAGAGCTAGTAAAGTAAACAAGAATTAACAGATTATATTCAGCGAAAGAAAGTGCATAAGTACTACAAGATCAATAAAAAGTTCTCGGCGAAAAGGAAGTGAATAAGTACTGCAAGATCAATATAAAGTTCGTCATTCATAAGATCGTAGACTAGCAAGAGTAGTACCAAGTCCAAAGTACAGGGGGAAAAAAGTTTAGAGGCTCAAACTAATACGACAAAACATATTTGGACATAAGGTGGCCGAGAATAATGAATGGGTAGATGTCGATGGAGAAAGGGAGTTTTAAATAAATATCACTACAAAAAAACTCTTACATTCCAACGGAAATTTTCCGTTGAAATTTTTTATATTTCCGTTGGAGTTGCTAATCCAACGGATATTCCTACGTATAAAAATCCGTTGGAAAAACGGCCATTGGAATAGCAAATCCAACGGAAAATCCTATGGAAATAAATTCCTACATCTATTCCAACGGAAAAAATCTGTTCGAATTCCTCAACTATCCAACACTTATTCCAACATAAAATTAAGTTTGTTGGAATATTCATTGGAATTTCCAACGGAAATTTTTGCTGTTGGAATTGTAGTGTTTTTTTGTAGTGTATAGATCGATCACCAACTTTAACTTCTAAATAAACCAAAAGATTAATTTAATAAATTGTACAGAAGGGCTAACAGACTTTAATATTGTTAGATCAAAGAATTATGGCAGGTTTACTGAACCTGACTTAGGAGTGGTAATATTGGTACCAATACTTTGTAATAAGGTGAGTGCTAGACAACATATTGTGAATTGTAGAGTTACTTGAGTAAAATAGAAGTGAGTGCCCTAAGATAATGGTGAGATGTCTTGTGAGTCTTTGCAGTAAAATCTGTGTAATTTACATTGTCAACATAATAAAAAAAGTTACACTAGTGTTGTTTGTGTAGCCAACCGAAGATAATACATTACAATAGTCTTGTTAATCATTCCCATCCATATAAGAGGTGTGTCACAGGACAGGGCAGCCCTTAACGAGCACCCCAGGCTCGGTAGGGCACGTGGCCAGTGGGCAGTGGTCGTCTGACATCAAACCCCACCAGTCGGGTCCCCAGATATCCCTGGACTGCAGGGTCAGAAAGAGAAGCACCCCCATGAAAGCAATCCCGGCATTGAGGGCAGCGGACAACACGTAAGCATAGTGTGCCCACCACTTCTTGTACACCCTATACACGTAGATGTTGAAGAAGATGCCAGTCGCCCCCCACATGATGTAGTTCACCGCCCTCACCGGTGGCATGCTGGCTGTGGCGCTCAGTATGAGTGGCACGTTTATGAGCTTGATCCATTTCTTGTGTGGGTACTTGCGCCCGAGAAGGTACACAGGGACGGGGCCTAGGAGTCCGACCAGGAACCACCAGTTCAAGGATGCGTAGACCCCTTGGCTCGTGAACATTCGGAGGGGACCAATCACCCCCCATATGATGGACGCGTTGTAGAAGACTTCATCACCAGGGCACGTCCACGGGCTGCCTTCGGGCAAAAGGGACGTGTTGCAGATGTTCTCCACAGTCGAGAGGAGCCACCACGATGTGCTGAAGTACACGCTCGATGCAACTATGGTGCCAACCAACTGGCACCCAATTTTATTTTATGATTTATTAGAAAAGAATATATGTGTGTGTGTGTGTATATATATATATATAGCCGACACGATTGAACATATCGAATAAATGCATGTGCATGTTTGCGAACCTGCACGATGAACATGGACTTGGGAGGGATCTTCATATAGTGACCCAATTTGAAATCACTCACGAACCCAAGTGCTTGTACCATGCTTATGTATCCGTACGTTTTGAAAGTAACATTTGCTAGGGGCCTTCCCGGGTAAATGTAACCTATAACCATCTCGGTTATGATGTTTAGCCCAATTTGCTGCAAAACAATTTTTTCGAACAATATATTTTAATAAAAGTTAACAATGATAATAGTAATGATGACAGGCGATATGACCGATATCTATTTTCCTTTATACCTACAAATCACATTTGGCCCGTACCTGATTCGTGGTGGCCTGAATGATGCCGATTGGTAAGGTGAAGAACAAAGCCATAGCGCAAGCCATGATAAGCCCCCACCAGGGAAGCTGGAGCTGTTTGCCAAAACCTTCACAAGCCCACAAAGAGAGACCAAACACGACACCAAGAATGGCGTAAAACCACCAGTTTGGCACAGCTTCATAGTTTTTCTTCATTAATCTCCCGTGCACGTCCATTTTCCCATGTATGCCATTCATTGTTTTACTCCACAAATCCATAATATTTCTGCCCACATATTTGAATAGAAAAATATATATGTTTCCACTTAAGGTTCTAAGTATGATTAAGATGAGAGTTGAAATGTGACTTACTTCCCATGATGAAGTGCGACATAACTAATAGTAGAGGTGAGGGCAGCAAATCCAATGCCATAAGTGAAGGCAAAGAAGCTGCTGATGTACAACTTGCTGTAACCCTCATATCCGGGCATGTCGAGACTAAAAGTCTCCTCATTCAAAACGCGTGAGATGTTATAAGGATGGCCGGTCACATCAAACGTCTTGGTCGAGAAGATTGGGAACCTCTTGGCGTGGTACACATTGTTGAAATAAACCAATGGGGTCATGATGTACATAACGAAGAAGAAGCCCACGAGGCTGTTGATGATGGCAAATCCCGGGGTAGAAATGGGATTCCCAAAGAAGCTGACGGTTGCCCAGTCGAGGGCGAACGAGCCGATTCCCAAGCCGTGCATGCCCGACCCGATCTGTTGTGGGAATATCTTGTCTTTGAAGATTAGGCAGAGGATGGAGATTGAGGATAATGAGGGTGCAAAGAAGCCCGGGACGATGTAATATGCGAAGCTCGATACAAACATTACAATGAAGAAATGCAGTCTGGATAGGCTTCCTTTGGTCCTCACTTCTTTCTCGTGCAAAGCTCTATCACACCACATAAGAAGTTATGCAAATAACCTTTAATTATACTACACGATTGATTGTTGCTAGCTAAAGACAAACCTGAAGAGAGATACAGCAACCATGTTTTCAGGCCACCACATATAGGGGGAGTCAACCAAGATATTCCTAAATATGCCTGCCCATCCATAACCAAGCATCTGAACCAAGGTGGCAGACAGTTAGATGCATAAAAAATCATAAAAACAAAAAAAATAAAAAAAAAAAATCATTCATTACCAACATTATCAAGCTCAAATTGCGAAATCGTTCAACGATTTTAAGATTTTACGTACGGTGATCCAGAGCGATAGCCATTAAACGGAAAAATGCTATTTACCTGCGTGGTCTGAGCCAATAACCAAGCGGCCAGTGGATGCAGCTGCCGGTGATAGAAAGCCCTAACAATTGTAACGATGGAGATGGCGTAAACCCCCGACGAGCCACAGCTGGCGAAGATGGTGATGAGGACGTGCTCCTTGAGGTTGAACGGGCCCGGGTTGAGGGAGAAGGACCAGCCCAAAAACGGCACGGTGAAAGTGGTTGCCGGAAGGACCCTTGCCAGCAGCCTCCCCAGCGGAAGGCTGACCAGCTGCACCACCACGGCCGAGACCGACAGGCTGTTCTGTCGGTAGCCGAAGAACTGATTGATGAACGCCAACATCACGCATGACGTTAGCCCGAGAAGCCACGTGCGAAAGGTGAGCACCGGCAAGGAAGGGTCGTCGTCCGGCGACACCGTCAGCCGGACTTCCTCGATCGGGCAGTCGTTCTCTTCTTCTGCACCTGCATATTGCATGCCCAAACCATCAGTCGTGCAAAACCAAAATTTGAACCACAAAAGAAAAAAAAAAAAAATAGAGTATATAATATTTATAATCATTTGTATTTAAATTTTGAAATCTAAATAATACTCCCTCATATTCATAATAAGTGTCGTTTTGAGAAGTTGCACAGGTATTAAGAATATTTTTTTTGCCAATAATAACCCTCATTAATGAGGATATAGATGAATGTTTTGAGAAAATATGAAGAGTGAATATAAAAGACATAGTGTATTTATTAGCTTTATGAGGATAATAATAAAAATATATGTACAAAACACCCAAAACGACATTTATTTTGTTAATAGTCGATAATGCAAAAATGACATTTAAAAAGAATAGGAATAAGTACCATTTATTTCGAGATTGGTGTGAGGCTCTTGTTTCTTCGCAACATCGTCGTCGTCAAGGACAGGTCGGCCATTGATGCCGGCCATTTAGATGTTTGCTCGGTATGTATGTGTTCCGAGCAAGCTTACAAAGTAATAGAATTTTTCGGACTCCCTAATGAAAAAAAGGGCAAATGTGTTGGTTATTATAGGTTCGAGCAACCTCCGCTTGTGGAGGAATGTTTTGTGGCAGTTATTCATTCTAAGACAACTCTAAACAAAGTAAATGAATGCAATTTGTAATATGGACGATATTCAAAAATTTTCTTTTATTAGATACCAATGAATATAATGCTTTAGTAATTTGAAGTCTTGGTTAAGATTCACAGTATGTAAGTTTCCTATTTATTAGATACATGTTTTATAATTTGTGTTCTTGGTAAGATTCACTTCCTGCGTCCAGTCAGTCAGCCATGCAATTATAACGTGTGAGTCTCATTTTTTTTTTTTTTATAACATGCCGGAACAACCGTGACTTTTGCTCTTTTCTCTTTTGCTCCAATCTTTTTTTTTTTTTTTTACTACTTTTCTATTGGGTTTCATCTCTAGTCTACCCCAACTTGTTTGGGACTAAAAGGCTTTGTAGTTGTTGTTGTTGTACCAGGTTCCATGCTTACTAGTACATAGCTCGTGCGACGCGCGTGACATATATATTAAATGAGCAATTTTCATACGGCTCGCCCGTTTAGGCAACAAAATTAATAGGGTCGAATCATTGATTTTCCATATCTTTTAATCGGTGATGTTTATTTTAGCTAGGACATTGACATGTTAATTAATATATTATTCCTTTAACACGTTATACAATATAAATTTGGTTTTAAGATAAATATTTGTTCCTTGATATAAAAAAATAATAGCATTATTTATTTTTGTTCACCATATAAGAATCATTTATTATTTCATTGTAAAATTTATTTTCATATTATTTATATTTTTATTATTTATAAAATTTATAGAAGTAGTATACTTCTTCTTCTTAATTTATGTAATTAAAAATATTTAATGTGCGTAAATATTACTTATTAATGTGATTAAGTTAAATTTATTTAACAAATTGGAGATAAATATTTTATATAAATATTTACAAAATACACACATATGATTTAACAATTTCTAAAAAAAATAGTTTATTATATGTAATGGAAATATATTTTACAATAAATTCATTATGTAAAGAAATCAATATAAAAAATATATCGACAATAATATACAAATAAATAACATGTGAAGTTTTGACGAATACTTAATATATTTTAATTTTATTATCTGGTGATTAAGAAACAAATTAATGTATCTAATCATTATCTCTCAAAAGGGTAATTGTTTTTAATACAAAAAAATTAGTTAATTTTAGTATAAGTAAATAAAAGTTAAAAATATTTTCGGAAAATATTAATTTACCAACTTGATTTCGCCTAATTAGTTGGAAGGAGAAATTACTTAACATATTACGATTGTTTTTAAATATTTTAGGATGAAAGTCAATATTTGTGCAAAATAAAATAATAATACGGTTAAGACTTAAACCTGTTTTCAATCATATTTATGTTGACCAAAATATTTTCAACATGAATCGGGAAAAAGCAGATTGTAGATTATTGTAATGGATACCAATAAAATTATTGTAGATGAATAAAATTGTTTAAAGAAAAAATATTTCTGATCGTATCTAATAAGAAAACGTGTATATGAAAGTAATTAATGCATATATATTTAAAAACTTCTCATATAAGATATGCATTAAATGTTCCTACACCTTTTTGTTACTAGTTTTAGTAAATAATTATTTTCTTTATATATATATAGAAGTGTACTCAAATTAGAATGTTAGACAATAAAAGCAATAAGAATAAATCTGAAGAATTAGATTTATCAAGTCAACGGTTATGATGAAGTCAAATTTAATCAATAGTAGTCAAACATGCTGTGACAAATTTGTAAATAAGTGTGCATATCTTGGTCAAATTTATAAATTGGACCAATAAGTCAGGATAAATTAGACACTTGAAGTGGGCCCCACCACCAATTCATCCCACCCCCTACCATCTCGTTCAAATCTATCTCTCACGCTCACGCACCAGAACTCCTCCACCGCACTACCACCACCAACCGTCGGTACACTTATTCCACCGCCACCTTCTCCGCCGCCACCGACACATTCTGTCGTCGTTCTTCGCTACCGCCACCTGGCAGCCGAACGCCGGCCTCCGCCCAAATTTCACCGCGCATCGAGGTATATCAGAAAGTTTTTCGGTCGTCGTTGGGAAGTGGAGCTTCAGGCCGTCTAATGTTTTGCTCATCCATAGAGAGTCTAGGCAGCTCTCCCGCTCGAGGATGATCGACGAGAATATACGCGCCTCTGGGCAGGCGGTCGCAGCAGGCTCGTCGGAACGACGTTGATGAACACCGAGTATGGCACCCAGACGCGGCGAGTTTCGATTAATGGATCGTGGACAATTTTTGCCATCGACTTGATGGATTGTGTGATGGTGGTGAGTGAAGCAGCGGCTGTGGTTGATGATTTGGGGCTAGGGTGCATGTTAGATAGAATTAGATAGAATATAGGGATCAATCTGCAAATAAAATCTTTAATTATAAGCAATCTAATTTATGTGATAAATGGATTATTTATACTAGTGTGTGTCCCGTGCGATGCACGAGAAAACAATATTACAATTGTGTTATAAATTAAATATATAAATAAATTAATCAAGATTTCCTCATTGTTTTTAAATTAAACCGTGTTGGACACAGTATGGCCGAATGGACTGAGAGCCGGTTTATAATCAGTCTAGTTCACTTAAATAAAATATTTGCTATTGAACCGTCAACATCAGTCGGTTGAACAGGATCAATACGATTTCTAAATAAATTTGGCTATATTTCAAATTATTTTAAATAAAATTACATATTTAAATAAAATAGAGATTTATAAATTGTTTACCAATTAATTTAAACATTTGAATTTTTTAATTGTTTAGATATTTATGTAACACATTTTATTCAAATTTACTACAAAAAGTACTATATATATATATATATAAGCGTATTTTTAAAGAAAAAAATTATTTGTATGATTTTTATAAATTAAAGTGTATGATTAAATTGTATAATTATGTTAAAACGTATTTATAAATTAAATGGTATGATTTTTTTTTAAAAAAAATAAGAAAAATAATAAAACTACTATTTATGGGTTGCATTAAATGCTTACCTATTTTTTTGCTACTAATTTTAGTAAATAGGATGGCTCTTTATATAAGTACTAGTAGGGATGGCAGCGGTTCGGTTTCGGTTCGGATATCCGCGGTTTTTGGTTCTGCGGTTTTCAGTTTTGGTTCTCAAATTTCACCCACGGTTTTGCGGTTTCGGGTACCCCGAAAGTCTTCAGTTTTGGTGCGGATCCTATATTTCGCCCGTGGTGCTCCGTTGGGTGCCCAAAATAGACGGCCCATCAAAAAGCCCACCAAAAACCCTAGCTATGTGGAAATTTCCTCTCCCTCTTATCCTCTCCCCGTCTCCCGTGATGGCTTGGCTTAGCTATGTACTCTACTACCTTTATGGCTTGTACTGTACGTTGGTACTTGCTAATTTGTGACTGGTTGTCTGGTACTCTCTAAGTTATCATGTTTTATGTTGTTGTCTTTGGTGTTTTATTATAATATTTTTGGTTTTTTGGGTATCTGTTTGGTTTTTGGGTATCCGCGTGTTTTGTTTTTGGTGAAGGATTTTCACCCGAAACAATTTTGGTTTTGGTTTTGGTTTTTAAGTTTGGGTTTTGGTTTTGGGTGCCCTGAGGTTCCATCCGATCCGAACCCGAACCGCTGTCATCCTTAAGTACTAGTTATCATCCTGTGCACATGCACAGATGTACATAAAATATTATAAGTATTATGTGTGAATTTAATTAAAATTATAGATGATAAACATATCACATTTTCAAGATATGTGAATTTAATATTAAAATTCTAGATAATAAACACATCACATTTTCAAGATTTAATCATTAGTAAAATAAAATAATATTTATATAAATTATTTGAGTACATATGAATCACTATATTGTTTAAAAAAATTGTGGGTAATGTAATTTTTATAATTTGGAGGGATCATGGTCAAATAATTTACTTGAAAACTTTATTATTATGATTATAATTAATATTATTACTATTCTTATTACAACGACAATTGTTTAAAATATTTTAAAGTTTTTTTACTATATTATTAAAACTATTTACTAATTGTTTCTAAAGAAAATTGTTTCATGAAATATAAAATTAAAATAATAATAATAATAATATCATTCATAAAACCTAATTAAGTGTAATCATGTATTTATAAACCTAATTAATAAAAACTGATTTATTTTCCCTCTAAAAGAAATCACAAAATTTGTCATTCATATTTTGCTTTTTACATTAATACACCCTATTAAGTGTAATCATCTATTTTTTTGCTATTATATTATATAATAATTAATGCTATTACCAACTCATAATATTTCACACTAAATATAAATTATATAAGTATAAACAATTTTATTGTTTCAAGATATTATTATTATTATTTTTGTTGTTGTTGTTATTATTATTATTATTATTATTATTATTATTATTATTATTATTATTATAGTTAATGCTTTTTTTTTTTTTTT
>CACSLK010012206.1:3485741-3504457 GCA_902706635.1 Striga hermonthica | reverse complement strand
TTTTTTTTTTGCTATTATATTATATAATAGTTTTTTTTCCGAAAATATTATATAATAGTTAATGCAATTAATTTTTTTACATGATTACACTTAATAGGGTGTATTAATTTGAAAAGCAAAATATGAATGACATTAAATTTTGTAACTTCTTTTGGAGGGAAAATAAATAAGGTTTTATTAATTAGGTTTTATTTATGAGGTTTTATTTAATGATTAGCTAGCAATTATATATATATAGATAGATACTATATATATATATATATAATAAATGTAGTGTATTGATAAATAGATTATGGAATTTTTGTATGGATTTGCATATTAGATTTTCATGAATTTTAGTAAGTTCAACATAATTGATGGGTTAATCATGTAATTTATTAAAAATAAAGAAATAAATAATGATTACACATTATTGTTTCAGTGCAATCCACAAGAAAGATATATAAAGTGGACAATAGTGTGTGTATATGCATATTAAAAATTTAAAAATGCCAACATGTATACGCACTATCGTAATGCATAATAATAGTTATCGATTGGTGCTGATTTTAATATTTTTATTTAATAATTTATATTTTTGTTTTGGATGAAACAATTGAAAATTTTAAAGTAAAAACATATACAGATTTGAATCAAAAATGGTATATCGATCTGGTTCGGTCGCTATTGTGCAGTCTGTCACGCACTAATGTGCAATTTGTCTTACCCTATTGTGCAAGGTTTTGGTCGCTATCATCCAGCTTGACCCGACCAAAATTCTATCTCAAAATAAATTAAAAATGAATGAATTATTTGGTTCATCTGGTCGGTTAACCGATTTATCCTAGATAATCGAAATAATGAATTATTTATATTAATAATATTTTAGTATTTTAATAAGTTTATTTAATATCTTATATTATTTTTTGGTTGAAAAAACATTATATATCAAATATTGAAATTGATAATGTGCATCTATGGAGTCATTAATGTGCATTTAGTCTATATTATTGTGCAGTATACTGAGCGGAATTTTTTTTCCTGTGCATTTAGATTTAATAAAATAATAATGTTTATTTTAATTAACATTGTTCAGCGTTTATTAAATTATTTATATTATAAAAATATATTTAGTACCTATTATTTAATATATTATATTTGTATTTATCTATAAATAAATAATATATTTATATAAAAATATAAAAAAATCATATATTATTATATATTTTGGTCACTTTTAATATTCTGTTCTTTTTTAAAAAAAAAAATAAAGTTGAAAGCAACAAAATAATCAATTTTCAAATTCCCCCTTTTTAATCACATAGTTGATAGATTTCGTTTACTTCTCCGTATATACGATCCTTACTCACGCTACTGCATATTATTAAGCAAGGTTAATTTGGGTGCCTCCGACATCACGACCAAGGTGCAAGCCTCCTCAACCGCCAGCTCGAGAGAGGCGAGCATTCCCCAACAAAGAGCATATTCAGCATTTATCAACGAGTAGCTCTTCTCCGACTCTTGAATCTGACCGGCCAACATACTGATGTTCGTTAACGCGCGACCAGTGCACCCACAGTAAACGTTAGCCGCTCAAACACGGCAAAGGCCGATATCCACTGTTCGGCATCGATATCTCAACTCATTAACGATACCCGAGACGCATCCATTGTGTGCTTGAGGAGGTGAAATTCGTTGGGCAGTTCAAACGGATCTACCATCCTACACTGAGAAAGCCAACCGAATTCCACTCTAATCATCTCGACCACCTTCTTCTCTTTCTCCGAGTTAAGCGAGAGAAAAGTAAAAGATCCATCTTGGTGTACGGGGGCCTCTTCTTCACTGGCCAAGGCTCCTGCTAATTGTAACTTTTGTCTGGCCCTCCCTTGGGTCCTTTAAGTAGGGCCCGCATCTTTATTCTATTCTTCTCTAGACTCTTCGACTTCTCAGGCAAAGAGATCTCGACCATCTCAATCCGACCCCGCTAAGGGATGACTAGAATGGTAAGGGTCGATGCAAAAATAGGGCTATGGTCCCTTTGGGCATTGGCGACTGTTGGTTCGATTGGGGGAAACTGGGCAACGATGACAGGAGAAGTCCGTTGTTCAGGCGCGAAGTCCAAAGCTCGAGCTCGCCTTCCTGGCTCATTTCTTTTGGCCAATAAATATGGTACGGTCTATATTCGCCCATTTTTTTATTTGCCTGGGATGGCGTCGATTGAATTAGAGAGCCTCGCCAAGGGTGCAAAAGCCTCTGAAGTCGGTCAACTGATAACAAACTATTCATGAAGAAAGCGAAGTTCAAAATAACCGATATATCTAAAACAGAAAAACGTAGAGGAAAATTATCGACATGTCTGATGACTGAATGTATTTGGATGTGAACACAGTCCATTGGATAAGAGGAGATTATTGGTGGCTAGTTTTCTCCAATTACAATCTGACTTCCCAAGGTGAAGCAATAACTGAATTTCTCGGCGAAGCTGTCACTGAGTTCTGGAACTGGTTGAGCGTCTTATTTTCTACAAAGGCGTTAAGTCGACCTGCTAGCGTAGAAAATGAAATGCATCGGAGGAAGGGAAATGAAAATAAGAAAGAACTCACCGGAACAAGTGACGAAACAATTAAGGACGGGGTAATGAAGTTCTGATTGTCTATCCTCCTCTCGTATGGACGATTTCCAATCGCCGCCGATCCAAAACCACTCAGGCTGGAATTCTTTTAGAGTCTTGAGTACCCCCTAAAAAACGCGAGAATAAGCTTTCTCTTGAGCTACGGAGTAATAGAAACCCGAATTCTTCTTAGTCTCCCAAAATAAGAACATGCACCTAATCTCTTTAGTGGTCGGATATGGCCACCCACTTTGATGGTACAAGCCCAGAATACTGATGATCATGGCCCGATTGTTGGGATGGAACTGACTGAACCCGAACCCCCAGTCCCAACTATATTCAACTAGAATTTGAGATAACGGGAATCACAACCCGAATATTAAGTTGTGCTTAAACACTCCAACACAGTCCTTGGGAGGACTATAAATCCGGGGGTCTAGATACAGAATGTACATCCTTACGCTCTGCGAGAGTCGAAAATTATTCCTCATCTGGAGAATGTCAACCTCCGATAGTGTGCTAGAAATCTACCTAGTTTCTAGATAGGGTTGGGTGGCCCAACTCTCATGTGGTCAGTCCCGAATACTGGGTGGAGTCGACTATGATTGCCTGGGTTCATCACCTAAGTAGGCGTCTCCATGGCCACATGACACTCTGACTAACGCCAAATCCTGATTCTCAGTCGCCAACGAAGACGAGATAACCATCCCTTCGACAAAAAAACTTTGACAAGAAAGAATAATGGATATGAAATTGATTTTTAACAAAGAAAGTCAGGAAATCTAAGGGAACGAGGGACGTCTTAGGCGACCAGCGATTTGTCGACTGGTTGCAAGATAAGAACTTCGAATTTGCAGATAAAGGAACGAAGTTGTAAAAGTAAAGGAAATGAAAGAAGGAAAGAAGATAAAGGCCCAATTAGAGAAGTAACCATTCATTCGTGAAAGCCCGCATAGAACGATGCTTCAAAAATCAAAAGTGTAAAGAACTCGATCAATAGCCTAGATCAAAGTTGCGTCACCAGACGGAGTTTATCTGCACGTCTTTTTAGTCATTTATGGAAGTTAAAGCACACCACGAACCCTAAAACCGTTTGGGAGCCATGATTAAGAGCCTGGGGATTCGAACCACCTCAGAAGACACGTTAGCCAAAAGAAAGGGCCCAGATCAATTCAGAAGTAAGTCTAGAATAAGACCTCAGAAAAGTCGTCGACCGCGACATGTTCAAGCTCGGAGGCTTGTATGTTGACCCCCAGATTTAACGTGGGCCCAAACGAGAGAGAGGAGAAGTATCCCATGTTCAGTGGACCGAGCTAGAAGCGTAGGACGATCCTCAGATCCTCGAGATCCGAGATGCGAGGGGCCACAAAAGTGGATAACTGAGGCATGGGTAGACCTGAAATGGGCTTACCAGCTGAGTAGAAATTGAATAAAATAAAGGCTATATGTTGCCTGATGATGGAAGATCACATCTCCGCCATCTAGCCTGACAGTTAGACAATCCTAGACTCGTATGATAGGCCGACGCATAAAATAAGCGCGTCAAATCAATCAAATGAGTACAGTAAGGCTCAATGAACAGTTCCTGGGCTACGATCACTACAAATAATCATGTAATGATCCCAAGAAGGATAATCAAAATTTAGACAAAAAACTTCCTAAAAATAGACATGAAATGACATATTGGTCCGAGCTATAAGCACAAATCGTCTGACCTGGATCGAACAAGAATATTCCTAATCACTTGGAGTCCCTTTTCTTATTTTCGGTGATTTTGTTTTGGGAGTTCAAGCTAACCATAATTCAACTTTTCCTGATAATCCATCCAAAATCCAGTAAAAAATAACATTCAATCTAATTAACCGTTGATCGAAAACGTTCATCAACACCGATCTTGAGCCTTCACGAGAACATAGTTGTTCGCGAACAACTCAGTTTGAATAACAATTTTGTGGTTGATTCACAATTTTTAGAAGATTATTTATTCATCTTTTAACTACACAACTGATGCGTTTTTTTTTTTCTTTCTTCGTGGAACAACTGCGTTTACTATCATACCCCATTTCAATTTAGTATTTTGTTATATAAAAATAAACTGACTTGATTTTATTGATATTTATTATAATGCAAGGTTCATAAACATTTAATGCAAACGTAATAGTTACATTATAATTATGTATATTCCAATAAGTTTTAAAAAAGTCCATGATGAAAATTTTTTAAAAGACTAATAATAATAATATAAAAAAATTAAAAAGTTCACCAAAATCATTAGGACAAATCTACCATTCATTTTTTTTAACCAGCGACGGTATCCGTAGCGTTGCCCTGACTAATCCGTTGGTCAATCCGGGTTGCACACCTGACAATGGTGGGTGAGTCTCCCAACAAAGATTTTCTACTTCCACAAGGACTCGAACCCGAGATCTTGATTTTCTACCTCCACAAGAATTCGAACTCGAGATCTTGCTTATACGACAATAAGTTGCTTACCACATAAATCAACCTCTCTGTCGGTAAATCTACCATTCACTTTAAAATGTTCTTTCATAAGTTTAAATTAATACACCCGGTGAAGAAATAACACATAGGTCACTTTACCCTAAAACCCTACCCTTGTCTAATTCCTCCGCCCTCTCGAACACAAACAGAGTATAGAGAAAACCTTCATTTTGAAGCCTCCTGTTATTTTCGTCTTAAATAAATAAATACTATCAATCAAGCAGCCGAGAGCTCATCTGCCGCACGAGAGTAAGTAGTCAGCTTCATGTTCTTTTTGCTCTCTTTCTCTTCCAGTTTTTCTTTATATTTTTTCTGGTTCCTGCTCCATTTGTGCGAGTGCTGCTGGAGAAAAAAACGGAAATGACGATAAAGAAGTTAACTTTGAGTAAATCTGGAAATAGGGTTTCATTTGAAAACCGTCCTAATTTTAGCTTGTTAATGGAACTTTGGAATTTTATTGTTGAATTGATGGTATTTACTGGACTTTTCGATGATCATGCGGCCCTTGCTTTGTGTAATTGTGTTTGGCCTAGTGTTTGTGCATTTGTATTAGGAATTCAATGCCCTAGTTTTCGCCTGTTCTTATGCTGTTTAGCTTGGTGAATCTTTGATGAACGTTTTTCTGTTGAATTGTAATTACATCTGAAATTGGTTGATTTGTTAACAGTCAGCGTGTATCAGACAGTTCGTAGGTGATTCAGAGGAATGTCGACATTCTTTGGTGAACTTGTAATGTTTATTCTCTTCTCATGTATATAAAGTGAGATAATTTTTGGAGATCACATTTTATGCAGTTCAATGGCTGGTTTTATACTCAATAAGAAAAAGAAGAGTGCTAAGTTGTTAGATCCTCCTCCAAGGAAGAAGCAAAAGGCCGAAGTTACTTTACAGAAAGAAGCAGAGAAAGAAGACTTGCTCAGTAGTGATTCAGATGGCAGTTGTGAACCCGAAGAACTGGAAGAATCTGATGTGGAAGAACAAGATAACACTGAATCTCTTTCAGAAATGTCATCTGATGATGACGATCCTTTTGCCCATGATATACTCCTTGGAAGTGAGGATGAAGGTGATAAAGGTACTTCTTTTTCCAGTGGTGTTTTGTAATGTTAATTAGCTTATGAGGATCATTCTTGGTATTACTTTACATTTATTATGATGTTTACTTACTCATTTCTTCTAGTAGAGGAGGATGCAGGTAAGGATGCTAGTGAGGATGCAGATTCAGATTCTGACGAGTCTGATATCGAAAGGAAAGCAAGAGCCATTGATGAGGAAAGGAAGCAGGAAAAAGCAGATGCAGAAGAGGAGTTACAGCTTAACATTAGAGAAGAAGCTGATGAGTTCACATTACCAACTCCGGAGGTTTGGATTACTACGTTTCTCTATTATCTTGAAAAGAAACTTTCAATGTTTATTAGTTTTTTATTATTTTATCTTTTTTTGATAATGCAGGAGCTTGAAGAAGAGGCAAATAGGCCCCCTGATCTTTCGAACCTTCAGAGAAGGATAAAAGAGAGTACGTTTGGTTTAATACATTTTTTTGTTAGTTTGAATTATCTTTGGTTTATGTTGAGGTTTGGGTTATTACTTCAGTCGTGCGTGTTCTTTCGAACTTTAATACTTTGAGACAAGAGGGAGTGGCACGCAAGGATTATGTCGATCAGCTTAAAAGGGATTTAGGATCATACTATGGATACAATGAGTTTCTGATTGAAGCTTTGATTGAGGTTGTTTTACTTGTTCTGGATATTGAACCACTTTCATGATTTTTATTTGAAGTTGCATTTAGTTATTGATTTATTTATTTATTTTTTATTATTTTCCATCTTTGCTCAGATGTTTCCAGTCGTTGAACTTATGGAACTTATTGAAGCTTTTGAGAAGCCAAGGCCTATATGTCTTCGCACAAACACTTTGAAGGTATATATTGTATTCTCTTTAAAAAAACCTTTAGCCATGAGATTTAGTAAAAGATCTGTTACGGAACAAGTTGCATAGTGTTGATATTTCTCTAATGATATTTAGACTCGTCGGAGAGATTTGGCTGGTATTTTATTGAACAGAGGTGTCAATCTTGATCCACTGAGCAAATGGTCAAAAGTAAGATTTTCCACATGTTTATGGTAATATATCATAATATATAATGTGCACATCACATTTATTTCATTTTGTGTTTATGGCACTCCTGTGTTTTCTCATAGGTCGGTCTGGTTGTATATGATTCACAAGTTCCGATTGGGGCCACTCCAGAGTATATGGCTGGTCACTACATGGTACATTCTGATTGTAGGTTTCTTACAGTTTAGTTAAGTTTACCACGTAATGATTATGGGTTTATTTGTTACAGCTTCAAGGTGCAAGCTCCTTTTTGCCTGTGATGGCCCTTGCTCCTCAAGAAAAGGAAAAAATTGTTGACATGGCGTGAGTATTTCTTATTTTTTTCATAACTGTTTTGATTGTGTAACTTCTTTGTTTGCAAATCTGTTCTGTTTCTTCTGATGGTATGATTCATTTCCTGTAATAATCTTCTTTCAGTTTGCAGCTCTAATTTTCTTCTGTTCTCCATTTTTCTGCTGCACACGTCAAGCATATTTGTTCTTTAAGCCCTTTCGCTCTTGCCTTTGTTTGTGCGATGAGTTTTCATTGTCATAAATCCTGGTTACCTGAACCTGGACTTCATCGAGGGTGCTATAAAAAGAGTTTCACTCATTTCCGAAACAGTTCTGTTATCCAGTGATGATCATGTATACATGATGGAACTCTGGTGTTTACAACTTGACCTTGTAGTTCTCGACTTCTTGCCCTTCTGATTCAGTGTGTTTGTAGGGCTGCTCCTGGTGGGAAAACTACCTATATTGCTGCTCTTATGAAAAATACTGGTGAGGAACTTATTGGAATCAAATAATGAGTGATACTTCTTTTTCCTAAATAAATTTAGAACTTAATTCGTGTGCTTCAAAATTGAATTGCAAAAGATCTTTTATCTTTTTTACACATCTTGAATGGGGAAACCTTTTTGATTAAGTTATACCTACGAAATATATTTGGAAGCACATGTTTAGAAGAAATATACTTTTTATTTGGTGAAGTACATATGATACAAAAAGTGAGTAGTCATGAAGCTTTTTCATTGTTAATTGTATAATTCACACCCGCCAGGCCATTTTTTGCTCTTATTACTTTCATAATTTTATAATTAATTGCATGCCGCTTACCAAAAATGAAAAGGAAAGATAAAAAAAGAAATATATAAAATAAGGAAGGTTATACCTGACTTTGTAATGATCATCATTCGATGTGCCTGTTTCTTTCTTCTTTTTTATTTTTAATGATTTTGTGAAACAACTGACTCGATTTAAATTTTCTAAAAAAGGTATCATTTATGCAAATGAAATGAAGGAGTCAAGGCTCAAGTCACTCACCGCGAACATTCACCGGATGGGCGTAACTAACACTATCGTTTGTAACTATGATGGAAGAGAGGTGATAATCTTGCTCTATATTTCCTGATTCATTCCATATGACGATTTATTTCTTTTGTATGTATAAAGATCTTTCTCCTTGTAGTTCAATATAATGTTTATCTTTTCATCTTAACTGCAGCTGCCAACAATTTTGGGGAACAACTCAGTTGACAGGGTTTTACTGGATGCCCCTTGCAGTGGCACTGGAGTATGCAATCTAGCTTCATTGCAAAGTCCATGTTTTTAGATTCTTTTTCATCACCATGGGAAGAAGAGTAATGTAGTTTTCCTTTAATTTTGCAGGTTATATCTAAGGATGAGTCCGTGAAAACCTCGAAAAGTGAACTAGAGATACAAAATTGTGCCCACCTGCAAAAGGTATGTATCCTTTGTGCTTTAAATTACGGGAATTTGTACCCACCACTACTTGGAAATGAAAACTTCTTCAGTGCCCAAGGCAATGTTTAGTTATCGGCAATTAAATATTATGTTCTGTGGGCAGCAATTAATACTTGCAGCTATAGATAGTGTGGACGCAAACTCAAAATCAGGTGGATACATTGTTTACTCTACATGCTCTATAATGGTTGCCGAGGTCCGTAATTTCTTGAACATCTATTGAATCTTATAGCCATATAGCCTTCCGTTTTTTTCCCCCCTTTTGTTTTGGTTCTTAACAATTGAATGTTTTTAGAATGAAGCTGTCATTGATTATGCACTCAAGAAGAGGAACGTGAAGCTTGTGCCTTGTGGGCTCGACTTCGGACGTCCAGGGTAACCGCTTATGTTTATCCGTATAACAGTTATATACAATTGGATCATTTGTAATCTGACAATCTTTTTATTTATACTACCAGATTTATTCGATTCAGGGGGCACCGTTTTCATACATCCCTAGATAAGACAAGGCGCTTTTATCCCCATGTCCACAACATGGATGGGTTTTTCGTCGCTAAGGTGTGTTTAACCTCCAATTTCGCTGTTCCTTTGAATCAATTTAACTCTTGTTCGCCAATTATTCCATGCATCTTATTTGGGCCTGTTACATGGATGTTTCTATGCCCCGTTTCATATAAAATTCGATCAGAACTACAGCTTATATTTTTCTGACTCTTGTATCGAGTTTTATTTTTCTTTAATAGACACACCTGTAGTTCAAAATTATGAACACCCTCTGAAGTGTTTACAGGAATGATTGTAACAGGATACATTTTGTAATTTGTCTCGAGCATATTGTGTTCCTGTCTCGACTTTTATGAATGTACCATTTGCATATGCAGCTGAAGAAAATGAGTAATCTGAAGCCAACTGCGCAGCAGCCTGAAAATATGGGTGAAGTTGAATTTGAAGAAAAAAATGAACAGGACTGTGTTGAAGAAGATAGTGAAAAGCGTCAGAAGAGAAAAAAGGCTGAAGCAAAAGAGAACAAGAAGAGCAGCAATGGGCAAAGAGAACAAAATAAGGCACCCGAAAATAAGAAACGAGAGAAGAAGAAACCACCATCCAGAGAGGAAATTGCAAAAATCAGGTATATTGCTGTAGTTTCGAGACATCGTTGTTTGTAATAAAGAAGTTTAATGGTCTTCCAGGAAGAATTATATGCACATGCACCAAAAGGCGTTTTTCCTTACATTTCGATTAGTTCTTACTTCTCTTCTTTTGTTGATTTGCAGAGAAGAAAAGAGGGAAGCTTTGAGGGAAACGAAGAGGAAAGCTAAGGCGGAAGGCAGAAAAAAGTGAAGAAAATATCACAGGCATCATATGGCTAAAAAATTGTGTGCAATTAATAGTTAAAAAAAAAATTGTGTGCAATTAATAGATTAGATTTAACTGATGGAGATCTAGAGCATGTCTTACAATTTTATGATACTCTTCCTACAAACTTTTGTCAAAGTTTGCAAATACTAGCCTACTATATGCCACAACAATTTTGTATTACCAGATATTTATAAGTACTATTATTATTTACATGGTGTTAAAGTAAATGGCCGCTCCCATATAAACACACAATATTAAAATATTCCACAAATTAGCAAGTTGAATAGCTAGTGTAAAAGTAAATGGACGCTCCCATACAAACTTACAATATACTAATATTACGCTCCCATAAAATGGACCTGTGTAATGACCAAAAATTGAATTACCTTGTCAAAATTATTCATAAATATTATCCATGATCCTATTCCTAACACACAACCTTGGGCAACTCACTGCATCTGTGCTGGTTCAAGTGACACAGTTGGAGCTAGTTTCTCTGCATGGAGCGCCTTTGCCTCTTGTACTTCTTCTGCACATCATCCCTTGCTCCCCCAACCACACTACTACAAACCCCGCCCTCAAAAACATACTCTGAAGACAATGATCTCCCACTGTCATCATCAGTCGCAGTCTGCCCGATTGTGACCACTTCTGCTGACCCCACCTCATCCACAGCCCCCTCCTTCCTCTTCCCTCCATTCCCCTCTCCCTTGTAACAACTAGCTGATGAAACCAACTCCGCCGAGCGAGGCCCCACATTAACACTCTTGGCGCCATCGGGCTTCGATTCATTCTCTTTGGTGTTGCTACCTTCTAAGTTGCCATCAGCTTCCTCCTGTACAGTGACCTCCTGTGTACTATCATGCCGTGAAGACACATAATTGGCCTTCGTGCCCGGGTCAACGGCTGCCGATGGGGAGGACTCCCTGCTTCCAGTGATGGTGTCTAGCTCTATCATTTCCGACTGCAGATTGTCCTCTTGCTCGACTGCCGCAAATGGATGGTGGCAGGCAGCATTCTGTTCGTGGGGGATGTCTTGGGATCGTGACAGGGAGCCATTGTCGAGCTGAGTAGACTCTGTAGGCGAGGGCTGCTCGGGGGTGGAGGCAAAGTACGCTCCCGGTCCGACTGTGTGGGCTCCGCTCATCCCGCCTCTCCTCCTGGGCTTGCAGTGCTTCGTCTTAGGACCGACTGCTACTGCTGCCACCATTGCCACCTCCTCCTGCTTCAGCGCTGCGGTTTCAACAGCGTTTGTTCTTAATGTGAATGCGCAGATGTCCCGGATCTTCCCGAGGGCCTGAAGAAATGGGTCTTTAGTGTCTGCCAAAGACGAAATAACAATCAGAAACTAAAGCATCGACCGTTTAAGATTCTGATTAAGCGGAGGAAAAAACACACACATGCATCCACGCACACACACACAGACAGTATATTTTTCCTTGCTAAAATTATTTTTCATGTTACCAAGCAGTCTCAAATTATTTTCCATCTATTAAAAGGAAAAAAACCAAACCTGATGCTTCAGGATCCAACTGCATTGCATTCGAATCTGGAGTATCATGGAACTCAGATAAGCTGAGGGAGGAATCCCACTGCTGAGGTGTATCTACTCCAGTGTCCGGCATAGTAATTGACGGCATAGGCGAGTGCATCATGCCTAATGATGGTGTGGACACTGTAGCAGGAATATATGAAGCCCTCTTTCGGTTCTCGAGAGGTGCTCCACCTAGAAACCCACCTCTCTTCCTTTGTCTGCCTCTCTGAGCCTTGGGCGGGATGGACAATGATGTAGCTGGAGATGACGGGCCCAAGTCTGGAAGGATGGAGAGAAGGCGGTGGCCCTCGTGAGCCGTTCTCAGAGAGTATGTGCAGACATCGAGGATATCCCTAAGGACTTCTTCCCCTGAGAGCTCGCAGCCTTGATGTAAGGCATCTGATACCAGGTGGTATATTTTCTGCAAGCTCTGGGCCTGAACAACATTCCATATGTACTTGGTTTATGAAGGGGCGGGGGGCAAAGAATGGGAGGAATTGCCTGATTGTTTTAATTAATAATACGATTTATTACCTAGTGTTATTATTTAATTGTAAGTAATACTAAGTTTGTTTCTTTAATATTTTGGCCATACGGAAAAAATTGCTTACACTGACAACCTAAAGGGTGGTTTGTGTAATGCACATAGTCATCCGGAGGTTGACCAGAACTAAGGTTGGTTTTGAAAATTCTAACAGGTAATTAGGGGACTCCATGCAAAGTATATCTTTTTCAATAGAATCATCAGCTACTCGCATTGATATATCCATGAATTAATCATGAAGAAAGCCTCAAGTAGTCAGTCAATTGAAATCATTTTTCTACAGCTACGAAAATGAATTAATCATTGTTTTACTGAGTGGATAAAATATCATTTTTTTTTTTTTTTTTTACCATGGCCTCCTTTGCGCCTCCACCTCCCTGGTAGCCGTTGCTAGGACGAGCAGCAGGGTTACCGATCAACAACCGGGTAATCCTCCGGTACCACATCATGTAAGGATCACTTTGATCCATGGGGCACTCGATTGGAGGGGCTGTCACAACTCGTGCCTCACGTCTGGCCCACATGTCCACAAACTGTCGGTGGTGCTGCACCCAGTCATAATTCTGCCGCCCACGGCGGTCAGTGAAATGGATGTCCGGGATGGTATCACAGGCAGCAGGGATCGGCTGCTGCTGACCAAACTGACGTAGGGCACGGTCCGGGTGGTGGAATTCCACCACATCGAAGCATATCAATGGGGCCACCGTCTGCCAGATTCTCCTTCCTGACAGACAGTATTCGGGTAGGATGCCCAACACATCTAACGAATATGGTTCCCATATGAACTACAAAAAACACAATAAATTTCACATGCTGGAGGAAATGATATTTGGTCAGAACTTAAAAATAATATCCCTAGTCACAGAGGGAGGGAGGGAGGGAGCTACCATCTTTTCCTAAGGGGCATTTTGTAATTTTCAAAGATAGCAGCATTTTATGTTTTTTATTACACTGAACTCAAGGATATTTTGTTAATTAAATGCAGGAATGCATGGAAGAACCTGGTCATCCTTCATGTTGTCCAGTAAGTCCCTGTACAGGACTAGAACATGTGTTCCCACACTCTCCAGCTTGAAGCCAATATTCCACCTACGACCAACAAATTCTTCTGGTTGGGGAACAAGTTAACTTATCACTTACGTGAATTATTTGCATATCCGCACGTATACCTGGAACCATAGGGGGGAGCAGGCAAAGGAGGCTCCCCAGCAATTGCATCAGGCTGCTGCTGCTGCTGCTGCTGTCTGGGCGTTAATCTCCCAGGTCGAATGAAAGGCAGTCTCTCCCATGCCCAAATCTAGTATAATTGTAAGCAGACATATAAGTCTCAATATTTTCATCTATTTCTATGGCAATTTTATTTCCACATCTTATAAAGGTTAGATATGTTTGTCAAAACTCTCAAGGAGATCCTTCATGGTCTCCGCCTTCAAGGGTTAAAGGAGCTTTAGTCCTGTAACTTCCATAGCCATTTAGGTAATTTGGGGGGTCATTTCTTGAATAAATGAACTATTGGAACAGCCAATCACTAACACCAAAATCATACAAACCACAAATTTCATAAAAACTTAAAGCATGCACAACTAAAATTTCAAAACTTCAACAGAGCCAAAATCGCTATCATACATACTTCGTGGACCAGGAAAATAGCAATCAAGCAAATCTTCATTCACATAATCCAGAATACCTGTAGAAGCACGAGAGGTCCACATATATCAGACGTCTCTGGTTTAGTAGCCCGGCATAGAGCTCGGTACAGGCAAGCGAGAACAGCACTGCCCCAGCTCAACCTCCCGGCCACCTCCAAATCCCTAAGCAGTGGCAAGTACATTAGCTTGACCTTATTATTAGACATGTCCGACAACAACTGGCCCCCAAGCAGCTGCAAGATGTACGCCCTGGCATAATACTCCACCATCGTGTCCGAGGCATCATCTGGGAGCATCTTGAACCTCTCCTGCAGGCACCTGATCTTGAGCCGACCGCGGTCAAAGTCCTCCGGGGGTGGCCTGAAACCCAGCAGTTCGCCGCATATGTCCTGCCACTCGTCCATTGAGCGGTTGGTGTCAACCCCCGTGATCGGGTCCCCGTCCACGGGTAGGCCCCAAAGGACCGAGATGTCCTGCAGGGTGACGGTGGCTTCTCCAGCCGGCAGGTGGAAGGTGTGGGTCTCGGGTCTCCACCGCTCGACCAGAGCAGTGATCAGGGCATGATCAAGGCGGATGCGTCCGGCCTTGTAGACTCCGTAGAAGCCCGACTTCAGCATCATCTGCTGGACGCGTGGGGCCACAGCATCTAGACGCCAGAAATGGCCATCGCATCTTCTGCAGGTCAGGGGCTCGAAATCGTGTCCGTTCCATATGTCAGTGGACCGGTGGTGGTCTTGGAGGGTGAGCACGGAGTTGTCAATGGGCCCCGGGTGCAGGGTGTAACTCGTTCCAGCATCCATTTAGGCTGGATAAAGTGTGAAATAATAGAAAATAAATTGTTTATTACTTAATGAAAAGCAACCGGGTATAGATAAATATGGATGACCGAATTGGGGTTGTTAATCTGAAAGTTCCTTCGACAAGTCAACAACCGCATATTTTTTTGGGAAAAGTACAAACAAAGATATAGTGATATACATAAATGTCTGGCAAAAGAACCAAATAACTTGTAATCCTCTTTCTATGAATCAGTTATTCAAGAATTGATGGAGGAAACTTAGGTTCTTTTTTCATCCTTATTATAAAACTTCTCTAGTATGTTTTATAACCATCTTCAATTCAAGTGACAGTATCAACTTAACACTAAGTAATTACAGAAAATGAGATACTCATCCTCAACGAGTATTTATCAGCTTAATACGGAGAGTTGAGAGTACAATATGAGAAGGGGGCAGCTTAAAAGATCATCAAAGTAGAGTTCAATATAATAACCAAGACATAAATGTTTGGGTGGAATAGTTACAGCATGTGGATTTCCATTTTCCACACTAGATAAAGTAAGAAGTTTTTTTTTTTCTTTTTTTTTTTCGGTACAAGAGAAGGAGGCAAAAGCCTAACTATGACGATATTAACACACTACGCGAATAAGACACTCCTATCACATCATGAGCTAACCAAACATTTGCTCCCGAAGGAGGCTTATCCTATCGGTGAAAACCGCCAGGCCCTTTGGCCGCGAGCGAGGCCAAAAAATCGGCAAGAAAGTTTGATTCTCTATAACAGCTCGATCTAGAAATTGGCAACGCAAACAACACCAAGTGATCAACATAACATACACACCACTAATTAAGGGATTTTTTTTTTTTTGTGATTAACCAAAAGAATACAAATTGAATTTCATGCCTTAATCAATTCATAGCTTCCAATTGCTAGCCACATCGAAAAAAAAATAAAAAATCAACAAATAGATACAATTAAAACCCATTTCATCACACTCTACAAAAACAATTTTGAAGAAATAGATGGCTCCATAAATGGGAGATGAGCTCAAATTCAACCCAAGCAATAAGATGAATTAACTAGAATGGACCTCACCCAAATTCGTAAGAGATTTTGGCTTGATGAGAAGGACGACTTTTGCCGGCCGGCGCCGATTGTTTGAAGCTTCGGAGAAAAATGGAGGGAATAGAGATGGGGCCGAGCGAGTTTTCCAACGGCTCTTCAAATCTGTGAAGCTGTGAGAGAAATCTCCATTAGAAACGCGGTCACGACATCGTTTTCTCGCGTATCAGCGCGTTTGGGCAAAAAGGATAAAGTGCTAGGGTTTTAACTTCTTGAGTTGGGGAAATCATGGACGAAGAGACCTAAAAGCGTCCCTTCACTTGTTTTCTCACCGCGGAAAGAATACATTGGTAATTAGTTGTATTTTATTTTATTTTTTTTTTGAAAACGAAATAGGTGAATAAATCAACTATGCAGCTGAATTTAGTTGAGAGAACTAGAGTTGTAAATGAACCGAACGTTCACGAACAAAAGCTCGCTCGAGCTCGTTTATATTTGGCAAAAGCTCGTTTGTTTGTTAATCGAGCTGAGTTCGAACAAAAAATTAGGCTCGTTTAACAATCGAACGAACACGAGCTTTTCGTGAGCGTTCGATTATGTTCGCGAGCATTATTTTAATATAATTTTATTTTATTTTTTATATATTTATTTAATATTTTTAATAAAAAAACTAAAATTTAATATTATTTAATTTATTTTATATATATTTTGCATAATATTTTTAATAAATATCTAAAATATAAAAATATTTTGATTTTATTCTTTTATTTTCGAATTCGAACGAACAAATTTCGAGTTAATCACACATATTTAAAAGATTTATATATTAAATTATTCGAACACGAAAAAACTCGAACTTTGACGAACAATTAAACAAACGAACTCGAACACGATTTTTTGGTCGAAAAATAAACGAACGAACACGAGCTTGAACAGCCCAAGCTCGATTTTGTTTGGATCGTTTACACCACTAGAGAGGACTACATCAAGGAGAATACAAAAACTCACACACGTGATAATACAAGAAATGCATTCCCAAACGGGAGAAGGAAAAAAAAAACCAAAAAACACATGAAAAAACTAATAACTAGACTAAACCAAAGCCCTCCAAACAGCTAGCAACCGCTCCTAAGAGCCCCAAGTGCACCGACACCTAAAGGCAACCACTCGAGCAGGCCCAACCCATACATGAAACTAGAAACTCCCTTACTGGGCTAACTAGAACCTGACTGAATACTCGAAAACTACCCAGTCGACCACCACCGGAACCAGTATACCAGCACCGAGGATTTCCCCTGCACAACCGGCATTCGCGGCCACCCCCGTTGTGGCCCCTGTTGGCCCAACTCTAAAACACAGACAGGAATCAGGAAAATCACACCACCGATCAGAGCACCCGACCACCCACTGTCAGTCAATAGTCGAGACTCGCCACCACAAAAGACCCAACAAGACGACAGACCCTCCTCCGCCACGGCACCTGTATTTGTTTTGTTATTTTCTTGTATTTTCAAGATCCATAATCCAATAATCCTTTCCCCATATATTTCACTAGTGAAGTGCACATGTAACATTGATTTTTTTTTTTTTCACTTAACTTTAGTAAAATTAATTTATTTATTTATTAAATATATCGTTGCAAAAAACGAAATATAATGTAGAACAAATGAGCTCCTAATATATTTTTTTTTAAAAAAAAAATAACATAATGATTTCCTAATATAAAAATAGTGAAATAACATATTACGCTCCAACAAAAATGTATGAAGAATGAGTTACCAACGGAAAACAAAAAATACTAAATAACAAAATAAGGATCTGATGTATATTATGGATACATTAATTCTTTTATTTATTTATGTTAGATGATTCAATAGTGATTTTCTTTTATTTTTATTTTGACATTTTCATAAGAAACATTCATATCGGTTGGATCCCAATACATCAGTAGTATTGCAAAATACTTCATTGTTCTTTCTTTGTATAGACAAATAGTATCTACAACGTGAAGGCATTACCCCACATGCGGTGGAAATGAATTTCATTTCTAAATAAAAGTTTACTTTCCAAAATCTTGGTTACATGTACTTCTCCCGAGATACTAAATAATTTTTTGAAATCATCACATTACATGAAAGTATGCACTCTAAAGTAGTTACACATATGTGTGAGCACAATACATCAATGAGATTGTAAATATTTCTATCAAGAAGTGACAACTTTATTCAAATATTTTAAAATATTTTGATCAGGCTCCGACATTCCCTTTTCAATGTTATTTATATGGAAGATAGACGAACCATACAATCTATTGTTTGCAAATCACTGACCATCTGAGTTGTTGCAATAATTTTAGAGTTATTTATCATAATATATTTCACATTTGTTCGGATATAAAATATTTATGTGTCTAATAACTTCGTTAATGCTTTTATTATCCAATTTTTTGTTCATGCATAATGCTTAAAAAATTCAAGATAAATATCCTTTCTTGATTGTTTAACAATGACAACCAAAAGAAAATAGTGAGACAATATTAAGGAACATATCATTTGCTAAAATACTTGAGAGGAGACGAATTAGAATTATATTATAATATTCTTTGTCATCTGTTAATTTTATTACTACGAAGTCATTATATGTTATATATTGCAAAGTTTTTAATTTTTCATTATATAAAATTCAAAACTAATAATATATGATCGTTGTTTATGAGACTCAATTTTTTATAGAGTCCATATTCTTGGTTATTGGATCTTTTTGGAGAATTTTGTGTTGCATTGTATCTCGTTCCTTTAGATAGTTGGTGTTCTCAATTTTCACTGCTTCTTTT